>JAVFHW010050633.1:0-14694 GCA_032159205.1 Eurystomus glaucurus suahelicus
GGAAGGAGGAGACAGTTGGGCTTGATGATCTTGAAGGTCTTATCCAACCTTAATGATTCTATTATTCTAAGGAGATTTCACACTAAATCAGCGTATTGGATTCACACAAACACTCTAGTATATAGCTTGTGTACGTACATAAATCAGGCACCTGCAATGAGGCCACTCTGCACCATACAAAGACCAACGCAAGAAGTATTTTTGGAAGAAGTGAGAGAGAGACTCTAGACAAGAGCCCTTGACATCCCACAGCTTCTCTGCGTTCAAGCAGGTGGGTGGGTGCAAAGTTACACAAGGTGCCAAGTTATGTTCCCTCCATATGGCCACAAAATGCTCAATGCTTCATGGGCACAAGGCAAACCTCTTTTCTGCTTGCAAAGCTTGTCTAGGTACCTCGCATCCAACAGCTAGTTTGGATCCCTGTGACGTTTCCCGATATTTAATTGCCTAAATTAATACATTCGATACCTGAAGAATGGGCAGGCAGGACAGGACTCTGAAGGAGAAAGTCGCATCAGAATCAAAGATCAGTTTGGGTTGGAAGGGACCTCAAAGATCATCTAGTTCCATGCCCCCTGCCACGGGCGGGGACACCTCCCACTAGCCCAGGTTGCTCAAAGCCCTGTCCTTGAACACCTCCAGTGATGGAGCCTCCACAGCTTCCTTGGGCAACCTGTGCCAGTGTCTCACCACCCTCAAGAGGAATAAAACCAGCTTGTTTCTCTTCAAAGATGAGGCCACATGAAGCAAAAGATGAAAACCAATGTTTTACAACGGCAGTCACTATAGTACTACCCAATGAATTTTTATTTTGTGAGGCCATGCCAGAAAAATGTGAAGATTCCCAGACAACAGAAAACCAATTTTTAGATGAGCTATTCCTTCCTCCCATTCCTGAACACAGATTTCCCATAATATGGGAAAGCTGTTTCCACCACCCGGCAAAGCACCACAAATGAGTGACAGAGTCGCTGGCGCAACGACAGATACCAACATCTTCATTCTGCCACGGAGGGGCCGAAAACATGCAGGGAGAAGGGTGCTGAAGAGCCTATTAACAGATGGCATCTTAACAGTTGGAGCAAGAGGCATCTAAATTAGACCAGACTGGAATCAAAACCCCATCACGGTATCAACAGTAGCAGAACCAGGGAAAAATACTTCTGTTGGGATTTGCAGTGAAAGAAGAATGCAAGTGCCACCCAAAATTAACAGCATGGCTTCCAGAAGTGCCGTCAGCCTGTCCATCTGAGGGAGCAGCCAACACCCCCACCCCCCGCCGCGAAAACAGGGCAAACTCATTTCTGCTCAGATAAGAGCACTAAAGGATGAAAGAGATACAAGATAAGAGCACTTTGGGGGTGTGTGGGTGTGCACAGAGGTATGTGGTGGCTTCTAGCAATGGGACAAGGGGTAATGGGTTCAGACTGGAGGAGAGGAGATTGAGATTAAATGTAAGGAAGTTCTTCACTCTGAGGGTGGTGAGACACTGAAACAAGTTGCCCAGGGAGGCTGTAGATGCCCTAATACTGGATGTGTTCAAGGCCAGGCTGGATGGGGCTTTGAGCAACCTGGTCTAGCGGGAGGTGTCCCCACCCATGGCAGGAACTAGATGATCTTTAAGGTCTCTTTCAACCCAAACCCTTCTCTGGTTCTACATATATATACATGCCAAGCATTCAGAAGGTTTGAGGTCAAGGTGTCGTAAAATGTTTTCTTCCCTGGTTCATCTCTATATAGCACTTTTCAGCCCAGCTCCAGATTAAATACAATGCCAGGTCACCAAAATACACGTAATATCTGTGCCAGAAGGCAGCTATGGAAGACTCACACAAAACAGCACAGCCAAGAAGCAAAAATACCTGCCTGCCTTTGAAGGACGATGTTCAACACACACTCCCCCTCACATCCCACAGTCTCAGCTCTGTTGCAGGAAGAGCCATCCCAAAACCACAACCTGTAGCGTACTCCAAAGCCCACTGATATGAGTCCACAGTTGAAGTCCGAGAAGCTCAGGAGCCACAGCCTGCCTACGAACATAGAAGCTCTTCCACTCATCACAACTGCCCGGACTCTGAAAAATATTTCCCTAGCCACTGATCCCTGTGCACCAATTAGAGTTTGAAATGCTTTGCTCAGTAAATTAAGGCGAGTCCTGGCTGAATGAGACAACCTGAAGAGCAAAAAGCAGCAGCATTGATACAGCAAAGATTTTTTTTCTAGTATTCCCTTATCTCAGCGGTCACTCTGCAGAAGTACACAGTCTTCAGGGTTCTAAACCCTTCAGCTCAAACCTCAGATACTGTTTCCTGCAGGGAATTGCTTGGAAAAATTAATCCAGATTCATATTGCCTAGTTCTTTCTCCTCAAGTCTCTGCACAGGCTTTTCTTCAGAGCAGTATATGTGCTTTGCTTCATTAGCATTGCAGGAGAGTCACACTAAACCCAGCCAGGGAGACTTCAAATCCAGCCGAGAACATCCCTGCAGGGGTGTAACTCATCCTTCACCCCCGTTCCCTAGGGATTAGCTCTCCTGGATACTCCCACACAGGACACGTGCAGCTTGGGTGTCACAAAACACTGCACGTGTCATTTGATCACGTCATCTGAAACAACACTGCTGAAGTCTCAAATCACATCGGCCTCTGTATTTTGTCCTCTCCCAGTGCTGTGTCTTAGCTCAGCTAAAAGTTTTGCACTCTGGACTTAAAATTGTCCCATTGGCTCTGCCCCCACAAAGCGGGAAGGGCAGAGATGAAAGGTGAGGAAGTAGTGTCAGGTCAGCACTGTCCTCCCCTTGCATTTGGGAAAGGAGACACTAAAGAGCAGAAGTTATTGCCGGGCATTTCTTCCTTCACCACCTCCTTTCTTCAACCTTCAGGCTTTGAGCAACCTGGTCTAGTGGGAGGTGTCCCTGCCCATGGCAGGGGGGTTGGAACTAGATGATCTTTGAGGTCCCTTCCAACCCAAACCATTCTAAGATTTCATGAAGAAAAGGATAAACATTATCTGCATGAGAAAAATCCTATTCCAGTTCATTTGTTTGGTCTCTAATTAAGTAAACTTGAAATAAGTGTTGCAAGCCAAAGGTAGCCCTACCAATAAAATCTTGACCAAATATATTGCTCTTGCTGGCCAATGGGGAAACCTGGATATTCACAGAATGACAGAATGGTTTGGGTTGGAAGTGACGTTAAAGATCATCTAGTTCCAACCCCTCTGCCATGGCAGAGACACCTCCCACTAGACCAGGTTGCTCAAGGCCCCATCCAACTTTGCCTTGAATACATCCAGTGTGGGAGCATCCACAATTTCCCTGCACCAGGGACGTTGTGGATGCTCCATCCCTGGAAGTGTTCAAGGCCACTGTAAAAAGCAATCTGTTCTCCACCACATCTCTGTGTTTTTCTGCTTGCCCTTGCTTGTACAATCTCCTTTCAGCGTTGTTATTATTATTTTCCTTAGCATTCTGAAGTTTCTTTAGCATTATGACAACGGTTATGTCCTTCTGCCAAACAAAACAGCAGGAGAAATGCCCTTTAACAGTTAGTTACATCAAAACCCAGGCTAAAGGCAGGTAACACCCCTCAAATTAGCATTCCATACGTTAAGTGCACGTGAGGAATTCTCCACACACACAACCCTCACGGTCAAAAGCCCGTGTGCAATCTTCTATGCTGCTGTTTCTCTTCTTCCCTAAAGCAAACAACCATTACTAGGCAGTCACATTATCTTTTAGCATCTTGCCATTTTACCCTAACCCTAACCCCTAACCCTAACCCTCCATTAGGGTAGGGTTAGGGTATTGTGTATTTACAGAGTATTCCAGTACTGCTCCAGGAGTTGATGACCACTGGGAGAAGTGCTAAAAGGAAAGAAAGTGGTGACCTGTGACAGGACAAGAGGTAACAGGCACAAATTGGAACTGAAGAAGTTCCACCTCAACAACGGGAAAAAATCCTTTCCTGTGAGGGTGTCCGAGCCTGGCCCAGGCTGCCCAGAGAGGTTGTGGAATCTCCTTCTCTGGAGAGATTCCAAACCCACCAGGATGTGATCCTGGGCAACCTGCTCTGGGTGACCTGCTGGAGCAGGGGGATTGGACGAGAGTATCTCCAGAGGTCTCTTCCAACGCCCACTATGCTGGGATTCTGTGAAAAGCAACTGTTAAGGACAAACAGAAAAGAACCACGGGAGGGGGAAGTTCAGCCAAGAAGAAAGGAGAAACAACAGAAAAAATAAAAGCCGAGCTGAAAGAGATTATGATTTGTTCCTTTTAAGCAAAGGCAGTGATTAAGTGAAGGAGAAACATGACTGCTCTGTGAGACATCAGAAAAGGGAGAAAGAGATTATACAGCGGAAGGAGAATAGATACAAGAGAGAAATATTCATTGAGCAAAAATATCACCGTCACAGATTCAGCAGCAGGGAGCAAATATTCCTGGGAATAAAATATTTTCTTCTTCATTTCACAGGGACCAGTAGACAAACAGATCAGGAAGTGAATGATGCTTCTATCACTCTAACATATTCAGGAGCACAGAAAATGCAAACATACCGAAGCCATTTAAGAGGAGAAAAGCTTAAGGCACAAGAGGGCAACAATTTCAAGTGTAGGTATTATGGGATCTTCTCACAACAGCACTTCATCATGACGGTATGAAACAGAGCTGATTCTCTACACTGCTCTTCAGTTCTGCTGTGGACTGATGAAGTTTATGGGTAGCATAAATTTTGTCCTAGCATAAACTGATGGCAAAGCCAGGAAGGCTTCATTTGGGCTGATGAGACCATGCCAAAGAAAGAAGATGAACTTCACAGCTGAGCTGAACCCAACCCTGTGGCCAGGAGAGGGAGGTCTCACTCCCTATCTCCTCTACCAGACTCTGCCGCCAAAATAAGTAAGTTCAATAGCCCTCCAAGTCCACTATAGCAAAACAATGGTCTTTCAAACCTGGCTATCAAGTGGTATCATCAAACCATACCATCAAGAAGGTCAATGGGCTTCTGTCCCAAGCCATGCAACCCAGAAGCAGCAGCAAGATGAAAAGTCACAGCAAGTAAAGAAGAGGCAGCCTCTGCACTTCCTAAGGTCAAGAGTATACAAATTTAGACAAAAGGAAGGATTTTCAACACAAATGCAACTTTGTTGCCAGCCACTTGGCTCCCAAAGAGGCCTGCCATGGCAGTAGGTTGACTACACATCTGCAAAAGATGTAGGATGTGGAACGGAGAGGCTGCACCACCAAGATTTTCAAGAATTTGCCCATTGCCCGTATGTGCAGGAAGCACAGGACACAGTCAGAGCACACACTCTTCATCCCAGCATGCACAACCCTCCATCAGGCAACCAGGAACCGAGGACAGCCAAAAGAAATGGTCAGAAAGACCTCAGAGAGTGGAGAGCCATCAGCCTCAAACACAGCAAGGCACGCGGAAGCATGACGGGTGGCTCGAAAGCACAGGCGGGACATAAAGCAACACGAGCAGGGGCTTTTTGGAAAGCTCTCTGCAAAATATTTCAAGCGATCAAAAGAAACGTCAAGTGACCTCTGAAATCTGTAATTCTGGAAAATAAAATTGTCCAGCTACTTGACAACCCCAGAGGATCTGATGGCTCAGATAACACCATAAAAGCGACTGTTTGCTACGCTTTACTCTTTTGGTTTGGTCACAGTGAGGTGTTCCTGCACTCTTCTATATCAGCTTTGCTGTTTAACCACTGCTCCTTATCTGGGCCAGCAGCACCTGGAAAACCGTGCAAAAGCCAGAGCTCAGGTAAGACAATGAGAAAGCTCATGATCCACAGCAGCTCCAGCCACTGGCAGGAACCAACCCAGCCGGACCAGCCCAGGAGCCCTGCACACCGCTCTTTCACCACCCCAATTTTTTTCTTTTTACATGACATAACCCTAATCCTGAAAACAAAACAAAAGGGTAGATTTAGATCGGAATTTAGGAGGAAATTCTTCACTCTGAGGGTGGTGGGACATGGGAACTGGTTGCCCAGGGAAGCTGTGGATGCTCCATCCCTGGAGGTGTTCAAGGCCAGGTTGGATGGGGCCTTGAGCAACCTGGTCTAGTGGGAGGTGTCCCTGCCCATGGCAGGGAGCTTGGAACTAGATGATCTTTAAGGTCACTTCCAACCCAAACCATTCTATGATTCTATGATACTGAACCATGTCATAACACATCATGGACTTTGGTCCAACAGTCAAAACATATGTCCATGTGAAAATCATAGGAAGTAGCTACCAACTGCACTTGACCTCAAACATCTTTGTCCTCAGCATGGAGTGATTTCTGGTTTTGTCAAACATGCCCTGTTTTGGTTGTTTGGGGGTTTTTTCCCTGCTATGTCTGTCTTCTGAAGACCTTAAGCAGGATTTCATGGGAGGAAGAAGTGGTATAATAAGGAGAAGAGTAGGACCACACGTGGGCAACCAAGGAGGGTGGTGGTGAAGCAGCCAGCAGACCAGCTTCAGCAGCTGGGGAACCACAGATGGGGAAGATATGCAGCATGTGCCCTCTCTGCTCACTCTCCTCACTGTATTTAAGCAGCACAGATCATTAGGGAAACAAAGAGATAGGGTTGGCTTCCTTAAAGAAAAAAAAAAATTCCTATTATTAGCTGTACCAGCTGGATCTTATCTACTTTTATTGCCACTAAAAAGCTGTCAAGCTGCTCTCCTTGAACAGCACACAAATCACCACCTCCATCATCTGAGCTGGGAATATCTTTGTCTTTCTCCTATTCCCCACCAAAGAAAAGTTTGTTGAATACGCAAGCTCTTAGAAGCTGAATAAAATTTGACACTAAGTTAAATTAATTCAGCAAATCACAGAAACCCGAGCTTCCTCCAGCTAAAGGGTTAGCTTTCATTCATGGGCTAGTTACAATTCTTTCCTCTACTACAATACAACTATCTATGGCAACTAACCCGACATTTTCTTCATGGTATTCTTTCTTTTAAACCACCTGAATGAAAAGAAGGCTCCACCAGAAGTTCGTGACTGTTCTACCCTGCATCTTACTTAAGGTACAATCCACTGCTTTGAAACTTGATGGAAGAAGCCGGAGAGCTCAACAGATTGTGGTGGCTAAAGCTGTGCTGTAAGATCTCTCTCACCAGCTCTTGAGAGGATGCTCACAGAAGCATTTCAAATCCACTTGTAGACCGAACATATGGATGAGCCGCCCTCTTACTACTGCTGCTGCTAATGGCGAGAAAGGTCTGGCAAAGGATGTGCACAGATCCCGATTACTCCCCCTGGAAACCAAATCAAAACCTGAGAACTTTGCTCCTCAGCTCTGCTGGAAATCCGGAGCTGAAGGGGTTGTGTGCTTGGTTTTTTAAAATGAGCCTTCTTGGGGAAGCACAAAAGAATGGAGAAGTAAGGGCTGGGGCAGGTGAAGTATATGAGTGTATGAAGCAGGGAAACTGCTCTTCTTTTTAATGAGCTGCTAACATTGAAACTTGTTGCACTCGCGCTGCTGACTTCTCAACAGCCACACACACGGTATTTGGCTGCAGGGTACCAGAGACAGCAAATAGCCACGGCAAATGACATTGAGAATATTCATATAATTACTGTGCTTTCCACTGTCACCTTCAATTGGTGTTTGCAAAGCTGGAGTCCTGCAGCACGGGCTGTGGAAAGACAGGACCTGAGCCAACAGCGGCAAAATTGATTTAATTTAATAAACTAAAGCGCTGCTCGATGGGGGAACTTGGGAACCGAACTCAGGTACCTTCACAGGAAGAAAAACACACTCTCAGACATCACGAACTATTCCCACAAAGGGAGAAGACCAGCGGGCACAACCTGTGTTGTGACATCCGCCCCTCAACGCTGCAAGCAAAACTTCAATGCTTTTCAAGTCCAAAAAACCCCAAATTGCACTCTCATACATCCTACATGCATTTCAGAGCTTGGCTAGGATGGATGAACAGCCTACAGAGCTACAGCAGGGCAGGGAGAAGGACATAGTGATGCTTGACGTCCCACCAAGTGTCTCCTTTTAAAGAAAGACATTCCAAAACGGCTCATTTGGGTGGCAGGGTAGAGATTTTCAGGCTGCAAAAAGCCTATTTTACCTTCGTACCACATAAAGCTCATGTAAAGCACTCAATTTGGGAAAAACAACTCGTTTGCATTAGTCCTCAGTAGACATTTAACAAAATGGTCTTACGAGTGTTGTTGTAAAATAGTAGATTTCAGTAAAATAGAAAATAAAGAAATCATAGAATGGTTTGGGTTGGAAGGGACATCAAAGATCATCTAATTCCAACTCCCTGGCCATGGGCAGGGACACCTCCCACTAGACCAGGTTGCTCAAGGTCCCATCCAACCTGGCCTTGAACACCTCCAGGGATGGAGCATCCACAACATCCCAGGACAACCTGTGCCAGTGACTTACCACCCTCAGAGTGAAGAATTTTCCCCTAACTTCCAATCTAAATCTACCTTCTTCCAGTTTCAAAGCATTATCCCTCATCCTCATAAAGTCCTTACAAGCCCTTATAAAAAGTCCCTCCCCAGCCTTCTTGTAGAACCCTTTCAGATACTGAAATGTCTCAGTAAGGTCTCCCTGGAGCCTTCTCTTCTCCAGGCTTAACAAGCCCAGCTCTCTCAGCATGTCTTCCATCGGAAAAGATTCAGTAAGGGCGTCTAAAATGTGCAGCACGTTAGTAAATACAAAACGCCAAAGACCAAGCACAGTGCCTGAGAATATCCAGCCCTTTGAACGCTTAATGCCCACAGGGACCTGTGGCCGCAGGTGCTGGGCTGCTACAGATGTTCACGCCATTCCAGGTTTGGATTCAAAGCCCCGGGTCCTTGGGCAATGCTGTCATAAATCACGTTTGCATGGCTTCAGCTGTGCCACGGAGCTCTTGGCATGTCCTGACCCAATACTTTCCCGCTTGCCATGTGTCACGTCCTCCCCCTCAGCACCTTGGCCTTTTGTGGTTATTTGTGAGGCCCAAACGCTAGAGCAGTGGCACATCCCGCAGGCAGGCAAGTCGGGCACCCTGCAGCATCCTCACCTCTGTCACAAAAGCGTCCAGCTTTGATACAGAGGGAAGAGGACACTAAATTTCTGCAAAAGATCTGCAGCAATGACAAAACCACCCCTTGTGGCAGAGCTTATTTAGAGCCTACTGTTGTACATCCACAGGTTTGCTTCATGCACGTAATTTTGTGCTGACTGACCCCAAATTTCATTGCCAATTTGCCAAGTACCCTACCATGACTCTTGCAGACTTCCACTTTTACTACCACATCTGACCAAACTTCGCCACCCCTTTTTCCAGATCATTTATGAACATGCTGAAGAGCACAATGCAGAGATCTCATCAAGGGCATCACTGACCACATGGAGAGAATAGGGAAGGTCCATCCTTCATGGAACCTGCCAGCAATCTCTTTCCTTGGAGATATTCAAAATTCAATGGAGCCAGGAGTAACCTGACCTCATGGGGGCATCACCCCTGCTTTGAGCAGCAGTCTCCAGCCTAGAGAGTTCCAGAAGTCCCTTTCCAACCTATATTATTCTATTAGACCACAGTAAGTCCCTAATGCAACATTTACACAGAGGATAATTAAAACCTCTCACTATTATTTTGTTTGCTGCCCTTATGACCGCTCCTATCTCCCTCAGCTTATCACATCAGCACGCAATGGTTGAATGGTTCACCGGAGAGTCCCAATATTACTTTACTTTAAATCTAGGAGGTAGTGAGACTTGCTGATAGAGGTAACTCACATACTTCTTTACTGTGTCCCTCTGCCCTGAAAAGAGTCCATCATCTCCATCATGGAGACTGCCGCTCCATCAGAGCTGAGCAATGCCAGCCCATGAACTGTCACCGACCTTGGAGAGGCCTTTTTTACAGCAAGGTCCTCAGTGAGAACCAGGCGCGTCTGTTCAACTGCCCTATTCTTTGGGTTTCTGGCACACAGAGCTTTGATTCTCCCTTGGCTGCCTGGTTTAAATGAGATTGCACTTGTTGGAATTGCTCTTTGCATCTTCTTATTTCAAATTTATTAACTTCTGCCCTCTTTCCTCCTTTTTTTTCTGGAGTACGAGTTCTTAGTGGCTTCATTTCTAAAGAACACGTACCAAAAGTTCATCTGCTCCTTTTCTACTCTGAAAATCCCCTTTGAGTTCTAACTGCTGGGAGCACTTTGTGAGGGAAGGAGAGATGAAAAGATGAGCTCTTGGCTTGTTACCTCTGATTTTAAACAAGTGAGGATCCTCCTTCCACAGCCTGTCAAAACTCTGCCTGAACTCCCATTCTCCTGTTGCTGGTGGTCTTCCTGCACTGACGTGCTCCACCTCATCCACAGCTTTAATTTACATTACATATATCTGGAATGTTCTCTAGGAGATAGCCCTGGCCTTCCAGGCGCTGGCTCCCTCCCTATCACCATTTCAGCAGCCCCATCTGATTTGTCTTCCCTGTTCCATGTGTGGGTCATCCTCCCCAGCTTCTCCAAACAGCTCCATCCTCCTCATCCTCCTGCCCCAAAGCTCCCACTGCAGAACAACCCAATCCTCAACCAGGCACCGGCTACTTTCAACCTGCAGATTAGTATCTGAACATTACTAAAATCTACTACCTTAGGTCCAAAATCAATCTCTAAATACTTTTACAATTCTACCGCTTTACATTTCTAGGTTTGCATGAACTTTCCACGTATCTCACTTCTTAAATTTCCTTGGGATTGGATGCTTAACTCCTAAAACATCTTCAAAAATCAGCTTTAGTCCAAAAACACAGAGCAAATCATCCCAAGCAAAGCTTTAAAATTGGCCATTACCAAGAAAACTCTCAGAATTCAGAGCTGTACTGAAGAACGCAAAGAAAATCCCAACTGAAAGAAGAAGAAAAGGAGGACAGTAATTGTCACTAATTCTGTTGGGAAGGTTCCATAGTATCTTGAATTACTCTGGATTTACCAGCCTGCAGAGAGAGTTGTCCTGTTCCATGTACCAAAAGAGTTTGGCTTTGCTCACTCCTGCCTTTATTCATTGGAAAAAAAAATTAAGGATGGCTTTTGGTATGTCCTACACTTCTTGTAATGGAAGCAAAGTCTTGAGAGGTTATTTGAGTTGGAAATAAAAGGCAAAACATACAATTCCTTGTATTCGGGCAGGCTATGTAGGGGGGTTTTTTGTTTGTTTTTCTAAACAAATCCTTTTGCTGGAACTCCAGACACAAATACTTCACTCCGTGGAAAAAGAATTCATTATTTTAAATGCTAGAAAACATTTTGGGTTTGGTTTTTACTTCCAAATGGATACTTTAATACATCTCAAAGCTGGATTACATGCTAATTATAACAACACCATGTATCGTAAACCTCGAATCCTCATTGACACAAGTCCATATACCAAAAAAGACGCTACTACATTGTCTGGCACGTGATAAAAAGCTGTTTTCTTAACGATTAAAATGCATTACCAGAAAATGGATTTAATTACAATCCAATCAACTGGAAATCGCAAATGCCCATAAACAGCTCATTAATGAAAGGCATTAGGACTTACACTTTTAATGCACGGTAAGTAAGAAAGTGCATCTCTTGATCTTAATTTTTCTAGTTTTTTTTCCTCAAGTTTCTTAACCTTTAATACTGGCTGCATATTAGAGGCTGTCAGAAAAACAAAACTCCCCTTCAGATATTTATTTGGCTGAGACTCAATCAATTGAAAAGCAATTTACATTGCAAGATGCTCTTTCCTGCGGAGAACAAGCAGCAGCTCTGAGAAACACGGAACACAATTCCCTGCTATCGCTAGGAGAGGGGCAGCCGGTGCTAATACACTGATTTCCACAGATTCGCTAACGGAGGCACAGTGAAGCGTTCCTGTTGTCATCTCCAACACAGGTTGTAGCGTAGAGTTAAGTGTTTGTGTTGTCATCTCCAACACACGTTGTAGTGCAGGAGTGTTCTGCTCTGATCAACAGCAACACCAGTCCATCATCATGCTCCAGTCTGATGCTCAGAGAGCAGCGCTGGTGACCCGGCTTCTTCAGAGACTACTTAAAAGCTACAGATATTATTATTACCATACATTGCTGAACTGGGAAGTAACACATCTGGAGGCAAAGACCTGGAAACTACATCCACAGCAATTGTTCTTTGACGTGCACAGTCTCAGCAACCACTGAAATTCTGTGTGGTCATACATCTGAGAAAGAAAACCACCCTGCCCTGCAGTTCTTCAACATATTTATGTGCCAACAGACATTTGGCTCTATCTTTTGTAATTAAAAAAGCAAAACAAAAAGCACATTAAAAAAGTTTGTACACCTTTCCAGGAAACCTGTAACCTGGGAATGAGGAGACTGTGGAGCTACCATCCCTGCACCGCACCCACACAGGCTGGTTTTTCAGTTACCCATTGCTAGAACACTTCCAAACTCATCCGACAGGCATTTCTCCAACATTGCTAGCAAGGTCTCCGAGAGGAGAAACAAAGCCTTCTGGCACACTGTATTTGGGTAGATTTCAAGCTAAGTTAAAGGAATTGCTTTCATGAGCTTGGGAAGTGAGGACACGCGGCAGATTGGGAAGCCGTTATGCAATTTGTGATGCACATCTTCATGGATATATGGGACAACTGAACGGCATCCAGGTGGTAATACTGACAGAAATCGTGGCTTGAACCAGCCATGCAGTTCCTGGTGTGCAAAGGAAGGGTAAGTATAGATTTTACCTTTACAGACCAGCACGGCAGCAACGCCACAGGGAAGTCACAGCAGAAATGGACAACGGAAGCATGACAGCACAGAAAAACTCTTTACTCTTTCAGCAGCAACCCGCTCCAGTTTCTTTCCCATGCCAAGGTCTGGGCGAGGGAGTCCTCCTGGACTCAAGAGCACAGACAGAAAGGCCTAATTCAAGCAGACAGACCAGCAGCAATCTCCAGGGAGCTGCCTACAGGTGGACCTCACAACAGGGCTGACTTCTTCACGATACATATTCATGGCTGAATCCACATAAACAGGCCCCTCCTGAGACATTCTTACCCAGTGCGCATTAATAAGGCTTCAAAGGTTTATCCTCAGAAAGCCAGATCTGTTCCAAGGGATGCTCCTCATATAGCTTTCAAATATTTACTCATTCGTACACGCTTATGTTGAAGCTATTTGCCATTCGTTTGGTGTTAAGCTGATTCAAAAGAAAAGTTGCTGCAACCCTCTTTGCTCACTTCATGCCCTACTGTTCTTACAGCACTTCCAGGTATTTCTTATATACGTGTGCTTGAGCACCTCTTTGGTTTTTCTCTACAAGGAAAGAAGGGATGGATCTCTCCAGGTCAACCTCAAGTATACTTCTTTAAGAAACCCCACAGAGTCCTGCAAAATTGCAGATACATGTTAGGTCAGGGTATTGAAAGCCCCCAAGACTTGAGTCATCCCAGGGTTATAATTCAAGGTCTTCTTTGCAAGGCAGCCAACTTCAAACATTTCGAACTAAATCAGCTTGCATTTTGCCAACCATTGAGACATTTTCATCATGTTTTGCTGGGCGAAGGGTGGTGGGTAGGGGATTCTGCCTTCCCTCAGACCCAGCTTCAGCCGGATCCCTGAGGAGCTGTGCAGGCCCGGCCAGCCCCTCCCTTGCCTGCCTTCAGACTCGGCTTTGACCAGAGCTGTGAAGGTCCTGCCAGCCCCTTTCCTGCCTCCTCTCGGCCTCGTATTGAGCCAGGTTTCTGAGGAGCCATGAGGGCCCAAGGTGCCCCTTTCCCACCTTCCCCTGTCTGCTGGAGGGGTGTGAGCTCCTAAGGAGGAGGCTGAGGGAATTCTGCCATCGGTCAGGTGTTGCCCCAGCCCATGCTGCCTTTCAGAGGACAGCCGAGCAAATGGTGGATCAGCCGCAAGTTTGTATGTGGTGATCACAGTTTTGTTACAGAAGAGGTCTGTTAAGGATACAAAAGTTTAGGGTGTTGGTCTTGTCACGGTCGGGTGCGCAGAGGTCCGACCACCTCCCAAAGGGAGAAGGGTTGAGGGTAAATTGGGACATCTCCTCACCAGGCTCGCAAGCAGACACGGAGACCGAAAGGAGTATCTAACAAGTTTATTACTAAATATATTGAAATAAAACCTTATTTACTCTATGGAAATATTACAATATTAAAGAACACCACGCCCACCCATTCACTCCCTCTCTCACCCACCGAGAGATAAGGGCAAATAAGGACTTAATTATGTCAAAATACGACCTGTATGTGTGGATGGTGCGTGTGTGTGCGTGCATGTGTCCTTTCAGCGTTTGGCGACGGTCTCCGTGGAACGGCGATGATGGCCGACCAGCAGACCTGGACTGTTTCGATGACGTCAGCAGCTTGGAGCTTTTTCTCTCTCTCCCTCCGACGGTGGCATCGGCTTTGTCTTCTCTGGCAACACGGCCTTCTGCGGCGTGGTTTTCTGCAGCACGCGGCTTCCAATGGCCTCTTGTTGCAATTTCTTCTTCTTCCTCTTCTTCTTGCTGCAGCTTGCAGCTTTTCTTCTGGATTCTTTTAGTTTTAGCTCACGGCAGCGGCTCACGGTGCTGGCAGCGATTGCGCACCTCACGGCCGGCGGCAGCTCACGGCTTCTTTCTCTCCCCCGGATTCCTAGAGCAGTGGGAGTCAGCAGTTCTGTCTGGCGGCTCTCCGCGGCGGCTGCTCCCTTCTTTCTG
>JAVFHW010050644.1:0-22778 GCA_032159205.1 Eurystomus glaucurus suahelicus
TCTTGCAACTCTTAATATCTTCTCTCAATATGTTAGAAAAAATAGAAAAGCTGTTAATTATGTAAATTAAAGAAATAATTTGATTACATAAATTAACTATAACTTTAGCAAATCATTTTGAACAACATAAGCTGCTAAAAAGCCAGAGAACCAGGGATAGTGCAGGATTGCAACTGTGACTTAACGCTTTTCTGCAGGGGCACAGGTATGGAATCCCAGAATAATATCTCTAAGGATCAAATATTTGAGTTGTTTCACTATATAAAACTTACTACCAGGGATTCATAATAGTGATGTCATGAGGGATAACTTGTTTTTCACTAATACTGTATATTCTGAGGATCTCTACATTAACAGGTGACATAATATCTGAAGACTGATTCTGGATGAGTATAAGTTTCATCCTACTGGACGTCCCTGATAATTTTGGTCGAATAGATGATTTATTTATTTATCTATGTATTTTTATGCTCTTACTATTAATATTAATCAAGCATCATAGGGTAGTTAAGAAGTGAATAACTATTTACTGCAGTCTATTCAAAGGAATAATTACTGAAATGTACCAGCTTGGTTTCTTCAGTCTTTAATTCCAGAATTCACTTAGATGAACATAAATCATCTGCCAGTGGTTTGCAGCTTCAATATACAATATATTGAATCCTGAATGTAAAGTGTGTATATGTATCTTTGCACAAATTTGTGTGGGATATATTTACCTGTTTAAAAAAAAAAAAAAATCTGTATTCTATCCTTCCACAGCTATGAACCCATGAAATAGATGAACTGTCTTCTGAAGTAAATGAAGGTTCAATTTAGACCCTAAATCTATGGTCCTATATGCTCAAACATGCTAAGAAGCAAAGCTGTTGCATATTTCTCAGCATCAAAAATGATGGCAATTAGTCCTTCTGCTTTACCCAGTTTGTCTAATGTGGACCCTAACATCACAAAGTAAAAAGGTTCTTTAGGATTAAATCTTTCAAATAATACATACAGATTTTCAAATTGTCTCCTACAATAACATCAGGTTGCATATGCTACAAAATACTAATTACAGCCCAGAGGAATAATTCTTTTTAAATGACCTCATAAATTTTGCTTAAGGGTTTGAAACTAACAATCCTTTGTAGTTTATGATTAACTGTATGCATAAATGAATAATGGTTACATATTTTCTGAGGCTTATTAACATTGCTATACATGAAGAATAATGCATTATTCATCACTTTTATTCTGCTCACATAGGGTAACTCAGGATACCAAATTTTACTGCAGTACCTATATTTTAAAGGAATAACATCTATTGTTTTAGAGTTCAGTTCTTCTACAATACATATCCATCCAAAACTTTGGGGTTTTTTTATTCCTTTTTGGATAAATATATATTAGGAGAAAGGAGAAAAAAGATTATGTGACTGTTACATCTAAGTGTTAAATACTCTTATAAATTCCTGATATTCAAAGAAATACAGATTCATAGCAATAAAGTTTGTTGTACCATTTATAGTAAAAAAGGAAAACAGTCCAGTTATGATCCAAGCACAGACTTCATGTGGATTCAGTTTTGCTCTTTGTGGAATAAGGCAACCCAGTTGTCTGTTTAACAACATTACTTCATGTAAGTTTTACAAAAAGATAATGTGACATGGGTATAATACCCTTTTTAAGTATTTGATAATAATTTTCTCTGCACTTGAATTCCACTAACTGGAAGCTGCTGTTAATCAGGTATTTTTGAAATATAGTTCATTGTGTTTTGTCTTTCATTTTTATCAGGGTCAGAAATTATCTGATATCAAAGCTGAAATATTTCATTTCACTTTCCAATCTTCGGTTTTATTATGCTTTTGCCGTAAATGCTTGGACAGCTCTGCTCCAATATCAAATACTTTTCAATATAAAAATAATAATTATCAATTCATCCCCTACATTTGTTTCAATGAACTTTTAACACTGTCTTTTCATTATATTTTTTTTTACAATCTATTTTTTTTCTCTTTCTTTGAATTTAGTTATTGAGCTTGAACATAGGCACACACAGAAGTGTTCTATAATCAGTTCACAGTCACAGAATCACAGAATTACTATGGTTGGAAAAGACCATTAAGATCACCAAGTCCAATCATTATCTATCCACTTCTATACCACCCTATCTAGACAGCTTTTAAATACATACAGGGATGGCAATTCAACCACTTCCCTGGGCAGCCTGTTTCAGTCTTTGATAATCCTTTTGGTGTAGAAGTTTTTCCTAATGTCTAACCTAAACCTCCCCTGATGTAACAATACCATTTCCTCTTGTCTTATCATTTGTGACTTGTGAGAAGAGACTAGCACCCACCTCCCTGCAACCTCCTTTCAGATAGTTGTAGAAAGCAATAAGGTCTCCCCTCAGCCTCCTTTTCTTCAGACTATACAACCCCAAGTACCTCAGTGATTCTTCATAAGACTTATTCTCAAGACTTCACCAGCTTCATTGCTCTTCTCTGGACATGCTCCAGCACCTCGATGTCTTTCTTATGTGTTGGAGCCCAAAACTGAACACAGTACTCAAGATGCAGCCTCACCAGCACCGAGTACAGTGGGACAATCACTTTTTTTAGTCCTGCTGGCTGCACTATTCCTGATACAGGCCAGGATGCCTTTGGCCTTCTTGGCCACCTGGGCACACTGCTTGCTCATGTTCAGCTGGCTGAACAGCTGGCTGTCAATCAACACCTTTCTACTGAGGAGCTTTCCAGCCACTCCTACCCAAGCTTGTGTGTTGCCAGGGGTTGTTGTTGTGCAAGTGCAGGGCTCAGCACTTGGCCTCGTTGAAGCCCCTATGACTGGCCTCAGTCCATCAATCCAGCCTGTCCAGGTCCCTCTGAAAGGCCTTCCTACCCTCAAGCAGATCAACACTCCCACCTAACTTTGTGTCATCTTCAGACTTGCTGAGGGTGCCCTCAATCTCCTTGTCAAGAACATTGATAAAGATATTGAACAGGAGTGATGCCAGCACTGACCCCTGGTGAACATCACTTGTGACCAGCCACTAGCTGGGTTTAACTCCATTTACTACCACTCTCTGGGCCGGCCATCCAGACAGTGTGTTATCTGGCACTGTGTACGCCCAACCAGGCATAGAGCAGCCATTTTTTTATGAGAATGCTGTGTGAGACAGCATCAAAGGCTTTACTAAAGTCCAGGTAAACATACCTACAGCCTTTCCCTTATCTACCAAGCGGGTCACCTTCTCATAGGAGGTGAGGTTTGTTAAGCAGGACCTGCCCTTCACGAACCTGTGCTGACTGGGTCAGATCACCTGATTGTCCTCTAAATGTTGTGTTATGGCACTCAAGATGATCTGCTCCATGACCTTCCCAGGCACTGAGGTCAGACTGACAGGTCTGTAGTTCCCCGGATCCTCCTTTCAGCCTTTCTTGTAGATAGATGTCACAATTGTTAATCTCCAGTCCTTTGGGACCTTCCCAGTTAGCCAGGACTGCTGATAAATCATGAAGAGTGCCTTGGTAAGCACACCCACCAACTCCTTCAGCACTCTTGGGTGTAACCCATCTGGCCCCATAGATTTGGACTTGTGTACGTCTAGGTGCAGCAGGTGCAGCAGGTCCCTAACCACTTCCTCTTGGATTATGGAGGCCTCCTCCTGTTCCCCATCCCTATCTTCCAGCTCAAGGGGCTGGCTACCCAGAAAACAACTAGTCCTGCTATTAAAGACATATCACAATGATAACTTAGAGCATAAATACATATCCAACTTTTAGTAGGCTTTTCTTAGTCTATTCCTGATTAGATAATTGTTTCAGTGCTCATGTTGATTTTGATGTGATTATCTACTACATACTTCTATAAATTAGTTAAAAGAAACAGAAGATAGAGAAGAGGAAGTAGTCATTATTTTACTTCCCAAATAATTTCCCTATGACCTTATTAAAGACATACCTTTGGATTATGACCATTTTATTGGTCAATTTAGAATGCTCTTCAATGCTAAACATTTATTTGTTATTAATGTTCTAGGATCCATCATGCTGTGTCTAAATCCCTTAAGGTATTATTATTAGCCCAGTAATGGATAAAAGGAAAAACAAAAACGAAACAAACAATTACAAATAACCTTGTAGCAAAGTGGTTTTAGTATATATTTTTAGAATAACTAAATTGAGACTGATTCATAGATTCATAGAATGCCAGGTTGGAAGGGACCTCAAGGTCAATCTAGTTATTCTTAAAGGATATTCTAAAAGCGATGGGCCAGCACTCTGTCAAGATGAGTCTTGAAACTGTCTAATGTTGGGAATCCACCAATTCCCTTGGGAGACTATTCCAATGTTTAATTGTTCTTACTGTAAAAAACTTTCTTCTAGACTCCAATTGGAATTTCCCCAGGAGCAGCTTGCAGCCGTTACCCCTTGTATTTTCCATGTGACTCCTTGTAGAAAGGGAGTCTTCTTCCTCTTGGTAGCCACCCTTCAAGTACTGGTATATTGTAATAAGGTCTCCCCTAAGCCTTCTCTTCTCAAGGCTGAACATACTAATTTTTCGTAGCCTTTCTTCATACAGTAGGTCTTCCAGTCCCCTGACCATCCTCGTGACCCTTCTCTGGACCTTTTCCAGCTTGTCCACATCTTTTTTGTATAGCGGAGACCAAAACTGAACACAGTACTTGAGGTGGGGTCTGGCCAGTGCCAAGTAAAGCAGGAGAATGACTTCTTTATCTCTGCTGGTGATGCCCCTCTTAAGGCAACCCAGCATCCTGCCGGCCGCCTTTGCCACTGCAGCACACTAATTGCCCATGTTGAGCCTGCTGTCCACCAGGACCCTCAGGTCCCACTCCACAGGGCTGTTCTCCAGCCAGGTGGATTCCAGTTTGAACTGCATTCCTGGGTTATGTGTTCCCAGGTGCAAGACCCTACACTTAGCCCCACTGAACTTCATAAGGTTTCTGCTAACCCAGTTCTCCAGCCTGTCCAGATCTTCCTGGAGGGTGGCTTTCCCCTCTGGACTGTCAGCCACCCCACTTATTTTTGTGTCGTCCGCTAATTTCACCAGGGTGCTCTTAATTCCAGCATCCAAGTCTCTTATGAAGATATTAAACAGCATTGGGCCCAGTATAGATGCCTGGGGGACCCACTTGTGACCTGTTGCTGTTTTGAGAATGAACCATTTACCACCACCTTCTGGGTACAGCCTGTCAGCCAGTTCTCCACCCACTGCACAGACCTTTTGTCTAGGTCGTAATGAGTCATTTTTTCAAGGAGGAGGCTGTGGGGTACCATGCTGAAAGCCTGGGAGAAGTCCAGATACACTATATCCACCTCTTGCCCTTCATCAACCAAGCGGGTTACTTTGTCATAGAATGCAATCAGGTTTGTCAAGCACGATTTGCCCCTTATGAATCCATGTTGGCTTTTCCCAATTACATGCTTCAGTTTACTTGTGATAGTCCCCAGGAGGATCTGCTCCATAACCTCCCCACGGATTGATGTGAGGTTAATGTGTCTATAGTTACTTGGGTCCTCCATGGGACCCTTCTTATGGATGGGGCTGGTATTAGCCCTTTTCCAGTCTTCAGGCGTGTCTCCTGATCTCTATGACTTCTCAAAGATTATGGAGAGCAGCCTTGCAACATCAGCCAGCTCTCTTAACACACTTGGGTGGATGGCATCTGGGCCCATTGATTTGCACCAGTCAAGCTCCTGTAGGAGTTGACACACCAACTCTTCCTTCACTGATGGTGAGTCTGCCTCTGCCTCAAACTGGTTTTTTGTTCCCATGGCCTGGGACCCAACAGCACTGGTAAAGACAGGTAAAGGAGGTGTTGAGGACCTCTGCCTTTTCAACACTATTGGTGACTAGTCCACCTCTCCTGTTTAATAGTGGTCCAATACTTTCCTTCTGCTTCTGCTTGTTGTTGATGTATCTGAGTAACTCTTTCTTGAAGTTCCTGACATCTTGGGTCAATTTCAGCTCAAGCTGAACTTTTGCCTTCCTAACTGCATCCCTGCATACCCTCATTACACCCTTGTAATTTTCAGCAGGTATTGATCCACTTTTCCATCTCTGGTACATTTCCCTTTTGGTTCTAAGCAGACCCATAAGCTCACAGTTAAGCCAAGGGGGTCTCTTACTCTGCCTACTCCCCTTGCTGCTAGAGGGAATGAATTGATATTGTGTTTCTAGCAGGTGTTCTTGAAAAACTCCCAGCACTCACTAGCTCCCTTATCTACCATCGAAGATTCCACAAGATCCCTGGTAACTGAGCCCAGAGCGAGCTGCAGTTTGCTCTTCTAAAGTCTAAAACCTTTGTCTTGGAACTAAGCTTCAGCATGTTCAGCATTATCCCAAACTCCACAATGTTGTGATCACTGCAGCCAAGGTTGTCACTAAATGAGATATTACAGTTAAATAGGACTATTTTTATAATTGTTTATTTCAAAAAACATCCATAAAGTAACAAATAAGGAAATAATTTTCCTTCCTTCAGTGTCTGTTTTAGATGGGTGAGTTACATAAATAGTACTATCTGGGTTTTACTAACACTGTATTCTTGAGATAGTCTTAAAAAATTCTCTCTTTTGTTAGTATCCCAAAGAGACATTATCTGTTATCATTTAATTTTATAAATGTCATTCTACTCTGAAAATATATTAAAAAATAATAAGAAAAAAAGGCTTCTTAAGAATGTCATAATTCTAAAATATATCAGAATTGTCGCTACAGTATAAACTTAGTAGCCATAGCTGTAATAGCTGCATTATAACCAAAATTAGAAATATCAGATTTATAAACAGAGAAGTAGTGTTTCTTCCTTTCCTAAAGCCTTTTTTTTTCTTGTTTCTTTCCTTTTGTGGACCAGTTTAGTGAAAACTAGTTCTGACTGAAGAGATAAACATTATTATTATTATTTGTATTGTATTAACAGGTTTTCATTATTCATTTTTGGATTTGGTTGAATCTCAAAATATGATAAAATAAGATTATTCTATGCTTCTGGAGTTGGGAAAATCAATAAAAGTAATACTTCTATTTGTCAATAGTGTTTGAGATTAAGATAAAAGTAATATTCATAGAAATACAGGTAAGGACGTGAATGATTGAAACTGGTAACTTCAACTATATAATTTGATGTAGGAAGCTAGTTTATTTAGAGTACTTAGATATACAACAGTGAGGGAGAAGAAAAGAGAAATGTACAGGCTATTTAAAATGTTTATGTTAAGGTCCTGCTCCATTCAACTGATTAAAAAGGGCTTGTTTGGGAGCTTTTCTCCTAACTCACGCACATAACTTAGATGTCTGGAATTATGTGGTATAAATATTCATGAACATATTCATCTGGTAAATATGTCATCCTGCATCTTTGTATGTTTTGGGACAAATTATTTCTAAACTTTAAAGAAAATAAAATGGATAATGTGTTAAAATAACAGAAATCTCAAAAAAAAAAAGTGAGTATTGTGACTTAGAGATATCATATAACCATTTACACATTTGAAAATTCTAAAATGCTAACAGAGATTAGTGATTTAGTATAACATCTTGGGATAAAAATAAAACAGAAATCTCTTTCTTCGAGAAGTAATGAAAACCAGAGGAAAGAAAGAAATTAAAGAAGACAAGAAGCTACAAAGCAATGATGTAGAATGGTAGTAGAGAATGAATAATCTTTCTTCTTCCACTTTTGGGAGTTAAGACAGAAAAAAAAATGCCCTTCATTTTAGTGCTTGCTGGCAGAGGAAAGAGCTTTATTTTTATGTGTATTTTAAAGGAAAGGAGGATGAGCTGTTTGTGTCACTATTTGTGTGTTCTTCTATTTCACTAAAATTGGATAGTTCACACAGTTTTGATTAGTGTTGTCACTGCCAATGCATGTATGAAAAGTTTACTGTGATAAAACTTGAGAGAACTGTCCTTTTTCTTGTATTGGTCCTTCTTGTCTTCCTCACACGTCAATGAAACTTTCCTTACTATCTCTTTTTATATCATAAATGCATTTTTAATATATGCAAGAAAACCTTTTACAGCAAATGAAGTGCTTAGTGTTTCAGATTAAAACATCAAAAAAGATATGCTGATAAACATATTCCTTTCCTCCAGGAAGTTAGCTTTTATACTTGACCTAGCAACATGACACCAAATTAATTGTTTTCCATAAGGGCTATTAATCAAAATTGTGGCAATTTCCCATAATACACTACTACAGTAATTGAATATTGCCATTCACTTTGCATGCAACTTAAATCGGACAGTAAAGTTAAATGCTGCAGACAGAAAAGAGTGCAAGTTTTTAAAGATGATCCATGTACTAACTGCTAAGGTGTGATGACATTTTCATTTATTACAGGTTGCTCAAGCATTAATTGTGTGTGGTGAAACAGTTCATTGGAGTTTCTAATTGAACAAGTTACAAAGGTTAATGGCATCTGAGTTAAAAAAAAATAAATTGCACAATGATATGATTTTTAACTCATTGACAAAGTGCACATATAATAAAGATGCACAGATTATTTGGTGCTCTGCAAAACTGGCTCAGCTTTTTAAAATGAAGGTTTAACGTATCGGCCTACACACATCAAATCTGCATGTCTGATATACTTAAAATCTTGGAGAAAAATAGGATTTCTTTCACAAGTTAGTGCTCAGAACTAAGTCACCATGGGCCTAAGTGTACATCTTAAGATTTCTTTTATTGTGCTACTGAACTCAAATGTGCTAAGTTGTTACACGCCAGATAATTTCCTGGTTAATATCTGTTATTAAACATAATATCATATTAAAAACCACCCTATCTCCACCTCCTGAACATAAGATACTTGAGGTACCTCAATACCTTTTGTATACTATGAAATATTGGGCATTCTGTGAGAGGTTCAGCCTTCTAGTTTTAAGAATGATTACAGATAGCAGTTTTTCAGATCATTTAATCTGTTTAATATGAGACAAGCTTTAATACCAACATAATGCAAATGTTTGAAATTCGTTATGTAGTCTATTTGTAACAGTAGAACAAAATTTTTGAAGCATAACCATTGCTTATATTTAAGAATAGCTAAATAAACACAACTTTGAGGAAATTAAATTACATATATGACCTTCTGGAATGTTAGTGTTTTGCCTAATGCAGTTATATATAGACATTTTTAAAAACCTCTAAATTTTAGAGGTTTTTAAAACAACATCTGGGATCTTGACTCTATTTTATTCTAAAAGAAAATATGTTCATTTTTTAAAACTCTAACATGGTCATATATCTTCAAAACCATCAATTTAAAAAATGGATAGAACTAGAGTATTCATCAATACAGACAAGCAAAACTAAAAATAAATTTCTTGCTGAAGTAAAGGTCTATGACTGTGATTTGGATCGGAAGTAGCAACATCAAGGTAATCATGACTAAGTCCTTAGAAATAATTCCATATATATTTCAGCTTCAGTTCCACCTTTGCAAAAGCTTTTTTAATTTATTGACTTCACAAGTTTTATACTTCCTTCTCTCATTTATATAGCTTGAAACAGGAAGTAAGCATGGTTTGGAATTTTTAAAAAATCTTTTAATAGTAAACAATACTTTTTGGATTTTAGTATGTGATATGTGCCTGCTTCCTTCACATTGTCCAGTTGTTCCTCTTTACCACAGTGGTCTACTATATTGCACCTGTCTCATGAAACCACTGACTTGACTCATCGTGTCTCTGCAGTCTTGTCATTGAAGCTGATACCCTGCTCTCTGCTCACCTTCATTTCAGTCCTAAGGGCTGTTATCTTAAAGCTCCGTGTAAAGCCTGCAGTATACAACTGTATAATAGCTCATTTCACTAACCAAAGCAAAAATCACAGAATGCCAGAAGTCATGTCTATGAAAAGAAAATCTCAGGAAAATCACAAAACTCAGGACTCTGGTGACAGCCGTTGTGACAAGTATTCATCCTTCTCGATGAGGAAGCTCTTTCTTACCTTTTTTTTTTTTTAAAAAAAAAAGCCATTTATGCCTAGATAGCATTGAGTCTGTCACATACACTGTCATGAGGTTTTGTGCGATGAGACTAAAATTAATTCTTGTGACCCTTTATGTAGTACTGTGCTTGATATTTAAATCTAATGTGTTCTTAACCAGTTGATTATGGACTGTGTGTAATTTCTAGTAATCATTTGTAGAAGATACCTGGTGGATACTTTAGCCTTATCTGTCCTACTTGCTGAGTAAAACATTTTACAGATGTCCCCATTACAACAAAGCTTTCAGAATGAGGCCTTTAAAGCAGTACAAAATTTATCATCACAGTAATGTCAGATGCTAGATATGTGAAGAAATTAGTATACATCTGGAAAATCTGTATTCCAAAAAGGAATAACTGTTTTCTAATTCAATTTTGTTTTAATTATCTATAATCAGTTACTGTAAACATCACCTGTAATATGTAGGAGGTCTGATTAGTAAATCATAACATGTCTTCTGGTTTCATCAAATAAGCTGTAAAACATGTATATTCTAGACACACCATTGTAAGGAATCTGTTTTCATTGAGGAAGCGTCAAATAGCAGCTGAAGGTAAGAACAAATTGACTGTAACCTGTGGGCAAATTATTATTAGTATGTTCCCACCCTCGCATCAGTAATTTTACTTCATAACCTTGGAAGTATGCTTTGTATAGTGAAGCCCCTTTGCTGTTAGAAAAAAAAGCAAGGTACTGTAGAGGGCTTTGTATCTCCTATACTGTTTGAAAAAGCTATTGACTTGTGTGTCTAATCCTAATAAAGTTTACCTTTTCTGTATGATTTTTTTTTTTTTTTTGGTACATTGTTCCACAGGGTCTACTTTTGTCAGATCAAGTATTTATACAGAAATGCATGGGATGTGGATGAGGGGGAGGGCCAGCATTACAGAAATGCTACATATTGGAATAAAATAAAACCATTCCAGGATTTAACCCCAGTGAACTGATGTTAAATTGGAGGTCTTCCTTTGAAGGAAGACCTCTAACTAACTTTAGTTAGAGGTTACATTTCATTACAAACTTCTTAAAAATAGTGGAATCATAGGATGTTTAGAAGCCAGAATAATTCAGGTTGGAAGGGAGCTGAGGTTGGAAAAGAGCCCAGGACATCTCTTGTCCAGCCTCCAGCATGAAGCAAAACCAGCTCTGTGATCACACAAGGTTGCTCAGGTCTTGGTCCAGCTGGATCTCAAAAATCCTCAAGGATGGAGAATGGATAACCTCTGTGAGCAGTCTATTCAACTGCTGGCCTGTTCTCGAGGGAAATGTTTTTCCTTGTATCCAGTTGGTCCTTGTTTCAATTTATGCCAATGCCTCACAAACTTTTTCCATCACTGGGAAGGAACCTGGTTTTGTCTTTTTATGGCCTCTCCATATGGGCTGTGAGTCTGCTCTTAGGTCCCCTCAAAGGTGTGTCTTCTCCAGGCTAAACAATCCCACCTCTCTCTGTCCCTCCTAACAATCCTGTTACATTCATTCAGTCTATCAATGTCATTCTTGACTGAGGTGCCTAAAACTGGGCACAGGAGTCTAGATGCCGCCTAAGGAGCAATGAGGGGAGTAATGACTCCTCTTTATCTCCTGAGTGTGCTTCTGCTAGTATAGTCCAGGGGTCTCTTGGCCTTTGCTGCCAGAGCACACTGCTGCCTTGTGGCCAGCATCACCAGATCCTCTCAACAGAGCTGCTCCGTAGGCAGTCAGGCCCCAGCTTGTGACAATGCAAGAGAATTTCTGCCTACAGTAGGACCTAGTATCAGTCCATACTGAATTTCATGAGGTTCCTGGCAGCCCATTCCTTCATCCTGCCTGGATCCCCCACATGGGTGCCCTGCCTTAGAGAGTATTGACTGATTCCCTTCCTTCTCTTTCCCCTTTCCTCTGTCTGTTGTCTCTTGTCATCTGGAAACGATGAAGAGTGCACACTGCTGCATCTTCCAGGTCATTGATAAAGACAGATCTCTCAAATTTTTTATGACCTCTTGGTAAAATAAGACCCATTAAGCATTATCCTCTGAGCTAAACTATTTTTTACTCATTTAGCAGTCCACCCATCCAGACCATAACATTCTAACTTGGATATATAATTATGTGAGATATAAGAACAATAACTTCTTTAGGACAAATACATACCAAATGAAGCTAACCAGGGCTACAGAAAAGATTAGCACAACATAATGAGAGGGAAAGAAGACTGTCTGAAAAAAAATAAATTATAATTTTCATCTTCTATCAAAAAATCTGGAATTGTTTAATCATAATGGCTACCTAAAATTAAAAACTAAAGGATCTGAACTATTGCAGCCTAATAGTACAATTATATGTACTACATAATTATAAATATATATCATTTTTTAGTAGAGAAATAAGAGAAATAGAAAAGTGAGATGATCACTTCCCTAAAACCACCACAACTAAAAAAATCCCCGTGCATATCTAAACCATGTTGGGCTTCAGAGTTCAACAGAAAATTATTTAGGAACCTAAACCACCTTTCCCCATGTTATTTGGCCAGAACATAATATTTCAAAGCAGTCACTGATTTAAGATTTAAAATCAGTGACATGTTAAGATCTTCTCTTTCTCCTGGCATTGGGTATACAACTGACACTTTATTCAGTAAATGTTGATTTTTTTTATTTCTTGATATTTGGTTAAAAAAAACCTCCTTTCTGAACATTTATCACATAATTCCCAAATCTATGTTTTTCTTAAAAGGGTTATTTTTGAAGGACATGTGGTTGGGGCCTTTAAGGTGCCACTGCAAACATATGGAAATGCAAACCTTTGGAAACAGAATTGTAGATCAGAATTTGCTGTATGAAATGTAATTCAGGTTTATTTACTCAGGGATTTATTGAGTTTAATTGATATTTCATATGTCGTTACTTCCAGTTTTGAGATGAAGTGAGATGGTGTGTGGTTGCATGAGAACATCATGCAAACTTCACAGTTTTGCCATGTAATTAGATGAAACTCAGTGATTTTGACTGCTTTCCATTTTGCATTTTTACTTTTCTCTGAACCAGAAACAGAGCTGTCTGCAGTATACATTTTGTCAAGGCACTGAAGTATTAAACTTTTTTTTTAGTTGCATTTATTGTATGTATGTCATCTTTATACACTTCCTTTTATCCACTAGAGAAACCTAGGCAGGCTCAAAGGAATACTTGATGTAGTTTTGAGAACACTCTTGTATGAAAAGCAAAATAAATAAATCTGATTAATTTCACTCCAAATCTTTTGAGGAAAACTTGGGTAAAAGTTCATTAAAAACTAAGAACTTGAAAAATATTTTTGAAATTCACATGCCATAGTTTGAATAAATCCTTTCCCTAAAATATAAAAGGCTAAAAACTCTTAAGTAATTAACCTACAGCATTATCATATTGTCAAATAAACATAGACACACTCACTTTGCAATTAAGTGTGTCATATATATCATATATTGCTTAAACAAGAGCATCGTCATATTCAAGTAAGTAAGTTTATTTATAGGTACTATAAGTAAAGCAAATCACTGTGGTGGGGTGTTGGGAAAGAAAACATTTACAGATTTTGTTCAGATGTAAGAAAGAAAAGATATGATATAGAAAACACATGGCTGTAGTAATCAAATGGCAACAGGAATCTTAAATGAAAAAATCTTGTCATCGTTATAAAAGCTTTGATTTAAAAAAAAAGATTTAAAAGGGAAAATCAAAGAAAACTAGTTTTGTGAAACAATAGCTGAGGTAATAGAAAATAAATTCATTGCCTAATTTTTGATAATTTGCAAGGCTTAACTGATTACTGAACAAAGGCTCCAGTATTTTTTTTTCTTACTTTTTGTTACTTGAGATGAACTATTTAATAAAACTTTAATTAAAGGATCTGTGATTAAACAAAAAGCAATATTTAAGAGGCGAGAAGTCCTTAGTGTTCTGTGACTAAAACATGCAAGGTTTTCTTTTTAGCAGCAAATTAACTGGGATTGTTTTAATTCTTTGTCACTAATAATCTCTGGGGTTTCTGTTTCATTAAATGGTTGCTGTTTTATTTATCAAAACACAAGAACTTAGATCCACTTAGAATCATCAAAAATAAGTAAAACATAAAGCTTTAATTGTCTCTCTGTTACTGTACTTCATATATGAAAAAAATGTGGTGAGTTTCATCACAGTTGTTGCACCTCATTGCAGGTATTAAAAATAAATACTCTTACAGTCTGTGCTTGGTTCTATCTCTATATTAGCAGCTCATTACATATATCTATATATTATCTTAACAAATATTACATGCAGGAAACTTAAGTTCATGATATAATCTCTTGGGTTTCTTAGTCATTTGCTACTTACACACTCAGACATCTATACATCTAGAACACCTCTGTGTGGGATCTAGACTTCTTATTATAGCTCAATTTGCCTATGGTTAGATTTTTTTCTAATTGCTCCAATCCAGTCCAAAAGAGAATATTTGAGCCATAATCTTGAGCCCTGAAATGTTTATCTTTTATCATAGTTTACAGATCTGATTACAGAGTTTATCAAAGCTAGTACCAAAGCTTGGACTTGGCAAACAAAACAAAAACATAATGGCCTTTGAAGCCATCATGTAAAAAATGAATTGTCTAAGTCTTGACTAGTAAGGAAACGTGAAGTACAATGTTTTAGATCCTTCTATTCTTGTTTTAACCCGGCTGACAGGAAAAGGCATTGCCATTTACTCATTATCAGAAGCTAAAAAGAAAGAGGGAGTCTACAAGAAGACTAGAGACATATGTCCTGTTTCTTTCTGAATGGATTATATCCACCACTTGACACCTGTAAACGTTTGTCATAAGAAGAGCTCATGGTTAATTTGTTGAGACCAGCAAGCTTAAGATCAAACATCAACTTCAGGCTTAATCACTGGTTATTTAGCCTGCAGCAGGAGGACAACAATATTCTAATCCAAAGACTATTTCTGCACTTTACTTTAAAGCAGGAATAAATTAACTGAATACAGGTCTTCAGAATTGGATATGTCATCATTACCTTCCCTCACAGAGTCATTTTAAAAGAACTTGACAGCTACCATTGCATTTTTCATGGGTCCAACTCATTAAGCTTGCTTGAACACTCATCACTTGAAATGTTTTAGAAAATACAGATAAAGGAATACTTATTTCAAGAATCCAGTGAATATTTGGCATGAGTAAAACATTATGTTGCTGAGGTATGTTAATACTTTTGTTTAGAAGTAGAATATTCTGTGACTAGAGTATTTTTATATGTGGACATCTCTGTGCAATACAGAAGCTCCCAAGGTAAATGTAAGTTATCTCCAAAGAAAATTAGAAATTTTGGGGGAATCATAATTTTGAATTTAGATGTCAATGTCTCTTTTTGAAATGTGTTCTATTCTGCTCCTCTAAAATCAAGACTGTTTAACACAGAACAGATTTCTTTTAAAAAATTTTTCCACCTTTATCTTCTCCCATATTTAGCCACTTTTTAAAAAACAGAAGCTCAATGTAATCATGACCTAAGTTGGATTTTTCGACAGAATCATCCTTTTAAACATCTTATCCTATGCTAACACTTACACTGTAAGAGAGATATAAAAGAGTCCCAAAGCTCTATGCCTATTGCTGTGAATAAGGCAATCACCATTTAAAGTGGTAGCTCCTGCCTGCAGTCTACCAAGGACTGAAATGAAAGAAAATCATTCAAGTCTGAAATCTTCAAAGGTCACTAAATAAATTAAATTTAGGTTTTTTCTCTTCAAGTAAACTGTGAGAGCAGCATTCAGATCACAGCTCCCTCCTAAAGCTAATGCTAATTTAGGTGAATTATCCCTGAGAGCTTCAAAGGAAACTGATTTCACAAACTTTCGAACTAATGGGATGCATTCTTAATGCTGATATAAATGCACCATCCTCCTACTGCAGCTTTGTCCTTTTGCAATATAAAGGTCCTTTTATCACCTTTTGGTCTCATAATCCCAAATCATGCTAAACACTTAAACCATTTCATTATTTCTTGCTGTCCTTTAAAAAACCTGAAATTGCTGATTGCTTGTGTCCTTCAGATTCTATATTTAAAAAGCAAAAGGGAAGTAGGGTGATTTGGCATTTTAAGTGAGTTTTTTAATTGATTAGCTGTTTTGTTTATTTTACTGGCTGATGAAGAGATTGACCTTCCTACATCTTGTCAATTAAAAAGCTAAATTCTCCAAAAATAGAGTTGACTATACAGCCAATAAAAAGTATAAATTAAATATGTAAAACATTTTCACTGCAAAACATGAATTAATAAAAATTAGAATATGTGGAAGCTGTACCAATTACTTAGTGAAAAAAATATACTTGTTTAAAAAAAAGTATTTGCTACATTAGAAAGAAAGCAGACTCAGGTTCTGTATCAAAGCTAGTTAATTCAGCACTATCATGAAACATGTGGTTGCTCTAAACTGCTCTTACACAATCTTTTTAATTTCTCACAAAATTAGTGTATTTTAAATGGAAATACTTCATTATTAATCCCCAACAAAGAGGGTAGGATTTTTTTTTTCTGATTTTTTTTTAATTATTGACATTTTGACAAACTCAGTGAATATATATTCATATTCAGGTTGAAACATTCTGTGGTAAATTTCAGCAAGATTGAAATTTTATGGAAGTATTAAAAATCCTCTTGTAATAGAGTTTTATAATGGAAGTACTGTCAGATCCTGACTTATTGTTGTGCTGTTGGGCACATAATGAATGTTATATGCTGGAAACTAAGTAATGACAAATACACTAGGTAATGGATGTTTCTATGGAGACCATGGTGTATATATCATGTATACTGAACAGCTGTTAGTACAGTGAAACTTAGGTTATAAAATATGCTTAATAATCCTTTATTGGAATGAATCTAATTGACCTGTGACATCCTAGAAAAAAGCTAATGATGAATCCATGATAAAAATTATAAAAATCCCAATTAAATATGGAATTAATGCAAGTTTTTTAGTTTTTCAGATTGTTAGCAGTTAATTTAACAGTATCCTGTAACCCAGTTTTAGTGCTACTATGCTCTGGGTGGGGATAGATACAGAAGTTATTTTTTTCCTATGTCTCTGAAGCTGTTCAACTACATAGAGAAAGACACAGAAAAGTTCACCATAAAGACCACAGATCATAGTTCATCATAAAGTAAATAAAGGTTTAAAAAACTGTTTCAAACTGAGGTTCTTTACTTACTCACTCACAATCTTTGTATTGTGCCTAAAGATTGTGGTGACAGATCAGGTCAGATGTTCTTCCAACAGTTCAGGGGGGAATGCTTGTGGTGGTATGATTCCCCCCAACTCATGGGCCATTCGATACAGGGCGCAACTCCCCTCCTTTGGCCACACAACAATCCAGTGGAAAAGTGCAGTTTGCAAAAGGCTCTGTACAGGAGAGGTAAGGCACCCCCTTAATACTCCTGGCTCTTGCCTCCCCTGTTCTCTGGGGACAATAATGACAATTACCTCCTGCAGTGGAGCAAAGCATTGAAATGCCCCTTTGGCGAACCTGGCTCCTACTTCCCTCCTTGTTGTCTTGGATGATCAGGCCGCCCTCTTTTGAACAGGCACGCTTGTACTTGGGTAGATACCAGGAACCCAAGATACAGTAAGTTCTAGGCATGTGCAACTGATACAAAAAGACCAGGACCCTCAAGTTCTGGACATGCACAAGCCAGGATATTTCAAGACTCATTTAGGTTGAAATGGAAAATTACCTGACAAGAGTCAATCATCTTGGACCCTATAAATAGTGATCCAAAATGAGCTTTGACCTCTCCTGGGTCACAGTGGGCTGCATCCAGCATTTGCTCAGAGCTGGGATGCCTCTCAGGACAGCCTGCTGATGGAGTTGACACTTGTGTGACATTCTCTGGGTGAGGCCACCTCCTCAAGACTCAACTCCTACCTGTTGAGAAATGCTGATGCATTGTGTGTATTGACTCTAAACTCAAATGGGGGAAATTTTGATTTATAGGCTAGTCTCTTTTACCCACCTCTCTACCTACCTAGGTGTTTAATTTTATGCATTTGCTTCTATGAGTGTGGGCAAGTATTTCTGTGTCTGTATGCTTTGTGTTTATGCATATACACATGCTTTGGTTTGAGATGCCTAGTAGTAAGTTAGTGTGAATTTTGTCATTCGAAATCTGTAATTGTCACAGTTTTACTAAATCACTTCTTATAGTAAGTGCTGCTAAAATCAACCTTTTATTTATCTCAATTTATTGATAAATCTTGAATTGCTGATGAATCAAACTGTGTCAAAAATGTTCATCTTCGTCAATGCTTGAACTCATCTCTGAATTTGTGTTGAATTTTTGCCCATAGAGGTTGTGGAAATGAAGGTACTTGTAAGGTAATCACACTAAAACCATATTACTCTGAGCATTCAGCTAGTTAAATGGGAACATGAAGTTCTCTACATTAGACTGATGGATTGCTGAAACTCAGTCATAACCTTTCATAATACATATTTTTTTTAATTAAGGAAAGTATTTAAGTATATGCTTACCATTAATTTAACCTAAATTTCTGAAGTATTGGGGCCTGAGTTGTGGGCCCTGAACTGGAATTGACCTGTGAATGAGTCACAACCTAGCAGAATGTTTTTTTTTTCTTACTGGCTTCATGTTCCAGAGGCAGAACCTGGCCCACCTGTGTCTTTGTGGCTTCGCCCTCACCCAGGTGGTCATGGTTGGGGTGGTGGGCAAGGCCAGGACTATTTTAACCAGAAACCTTGAAAGAAGACTTCTGAGGGGATGTTGCTGAGTTCAGTGTTTGCCTGTGTGATCAGACAACTGATGGCAGCATAAAATATGATGGCTGAACCAGCACAACAATTTCTCTAAAGAAAAATGAGAGGAAGGCATGCTTAAAATGGAATGGGTATTTCATGCATCTGTGAAAAACTTGGAGAAACTCGAATATATGTGGATTGACATCACACTTAAATAGTCTAAGAAGTTTTATTCAGAAATATGGTGTTTGTAGGGTGGTTTTTGTGATAATACACTTCATCTAAAATGCTTAAGTTCCAAGATAGGATAAACAGAGTGAAGTTTTAAATAAATTTAAACAACCAACCACAGAACTGAACACATGAAATATACTGCATGTTTAGGTGAAACATTTAAGGTGTGTTTCAAAGTAAGCCAGAAATGTGCTTCTTCAAGTGCATAGATTTTCTTTAACTAAACTTTTCTTCTCAGGGATTGAATATATTCTGTTAATGTTTGAGTTCAGCATTTGAGTCATATTTTCACAGAATGACTGAAGTTGGAAGAGAGCTCTGTAGGCCATCTTGTGCAACCTCCCTGCTAATGCAGAGCCACCTAGGATTTTCCCAGCACCAGATACAGATGGCTTTTAAGTATTTCCAAGGTGGGAGACTCCATGACCTCTCAGGACAACTGATTCTGAATCAGGACAAAATCATAACTATTGTTTATTGACTTAACATTTTCAACTATATATACATGTTAATGTGTTTTCAACATCCTAATCAGAATTCTGTTCTAATACTTAGTTTTTCTTGAGTACAATCTCCTTTTATTTTCTACTGGATATTCTGTGATTTCTGAAAAAAATGCGAAAGTTTAAAAGTTACTTCTTGTGCATAGTATAAGTATAAACTGCTTATGTAATAGATAAAAAGTTCAAATGAACTTAAACTTTCAAAAAGTAATTTTTGCAATGTGGAGAAAGATGCATTTTAACCACAGTTAACGTCATTTGCAGTTAGTATTTGATATTACTTTTAAAAATTATGCATTTCAAATTGCATTAAAAACTACATTTATATCTTAAAGCTTTTTAGTTTCTTAGTACATGTGCTTTTTATTTCATTAAAACAGAAAGAACTGCATCAACCTACTTTTAGAAATGTTTCTGTTGAGATATATCCCATTATCCTCATAAACTTTACAAAAATGAGCTATGGAACAAAATTGTTTGTCTTAAAAGAGCTTCTCTGTTTACTTTATTCTTACTTTGTCAAGATTCTTGAACTATTTTTATGTGTTTACTGCAATGTCAGTTAATTGACCATCAAATAACAGTTTTAAGGATGATGAAAAAATGTATTCACATACTCTTACTTACCTATGTTCAAAATTGTTATGGCTATATTGAAAAGAAATGTCCTTAAGAGCCACAGTCTTCATAATCTGTACTTTTTAGGCTGCTAACTACCTAAAGGTATGTCGTTCCTTAACATCTGTGTGCAGAACACCAAAAAAACAATATGAATATGAGCGTTGCTTATGCTGTTGAATAGGAAATCATAAATAGAAAGCTACATCTTATATCCAGTCCCTTTTTGAGACTTAGAGGCCTTTCTCTAGGCCTCAGGTAAATACCAAGCTTTATCATGGCTCTGAGTGTTTATAATGTTAGCCACATTTAGCTTTTTCTCACAAATAGCAGCCTGATAAGGTTCTGTCTACTTTCTAAGCAATATACAATAGGATTTCATTTTCCCATGAGGAAGTAGCTCCATTTTGCATTCATTCTTCTGTGTGATGATTTGTATATATCTTGGTTACCCATCAGTGAATTCTGGAGAATAATCTAAATTATGAGTATGTTTATGTATACCTGTATACACCGTCAGTTCTCTTGTGTGAGTTATTTCCTTTCTCATGGAGTATCTGCATATTAGCTGACCTAAAAAGTATTGAATACAGGTCAAATTATTAAGATGTCTGACTATGTTTAAGTAATATTTTAAAACATTAACAACAGTTCAACATGGGCACTAGAATCAGGGGAAAAAAGTACACCTTCACACCAAGGCTACAGTCTCAAACTCATTCTCATTATTTTAATGTTTCTACAGCTACTACTCAAAAGACCATTTAACCCAGTGTCTCATGACAGTGGCTAGTAACAAAAGCTTAGAGGCAGAGAATTAAAAACCAATTATGAATAGAAGTATGCTTTTCTCCAAGATAACACCCCTGAGTGCAGTAGCCATTGGCCTAGGGTTTTCCTGAGCTACGGTTTCATCAGACTATTGTGTTTTTCTGTTGCCAAATGAGATAGTCTCAAAGATTGTGAAGCTATAGAGAAGATGTTTTAATCTCTTTTTTTTTTTTTTTTTTTTTTTTAAATTATTGTTATTACCTATGGCAAACACCTACAGCTAAACACGAGGAGGAACTTTACTTTGAGGGTGTCAGAGCACTGGAACAGGCTGCCCAGAAAGGTAGTGGAGTCTCCATCCATGGACATATTCAAAACCCACCAGGACACCATCCTGTATGACCTGCTTTAGGTGAACGTGCTCTGGCAGGGTTTTGGACTACAGGATCTCCAGAAATCCCTTGCAACCCCTATCATTCTGTGACTTTGTGATTCAGAGTTAAGAATTTTTTTTTTTTAATTTAATTTTTATCTTAATGTTAAATAATTGCATTGAACAGAGATGTTCTTTAACTGGCTCTTGAAAAACAGTTTTTATTTACTTCCTTTTCTGTTCACAGGGTTATGCACTTCTGGTCTTTATTTATCCTTTTCACAAGGTGAAGAGTTCTAATCTAGTTAGTTTCTCTTCATCTGGAAAGACATTACTCTGGAAATACTTACTAGAAACATGTATTCTTAGTTCTTTTATTATTTCAGAGTTTGCTGACTAAATGACACATAAAAAGAAAGTTATAATAGATTTATAATTTTTCCCAATTTTTTCTTTAATAATATTTTTGTTAATGACTTATAATATTCATAATTATGTATTATTTATAATTATTCTTTTTTAATCCATTGTTTCCTGTTTGCCTTTTGGTTTATTTTTAGCATCTCTCTTGCAGTGTCAGTGATGATACAATGTGTTCCACTTCCACACCCCATTCCCTCACACATTTCAGAATTAAAATTCAAAAGAACAAGAAAGTAATTTATTGAGTACAATAAATTGGAATTCAAATTTCATTTGCAATGAAACTCTTCCTGAGATGACCAGAAATACGAAAATTGTAGTTTTGTTGTATTAAAAGCCTCAGTACATTAAATGAATGAAAACGATGCCAGAAAGATCATGCAAGCTGTTCAAACACAAACAAAACCAAAAAAAAAAAGAGAGAGAAAAGAGAGGTTAAATCCTACTTCTTTATTCTCCTTTTGCATGGGTAGTTTCCAATGATGTAGTCACAATGCAAAAAGTATAATTATTTTTTTAAGTTTAAATATACCAAATGAAAACAAGTTTTTTAAAAATAGTAAACTTAAATTCAAACAGAACAGATGCCAGGATGTTGCAATTAAACAAATAACTTTATATTCATTAATCCACAGCCTTGATTTAGACTGCGATAATCCCAGGTTTTGGACTTAAACCCAAAGAGGCTTTGGAGATTCATGTTAACCTTCTGAAGGGCATTTCACAAGGTCAGAGCCATGTCACAAAATTAATATTAATGTAAGTGGGAGCTGTGGAATGAAGCATTGCTTCCATTGATTTCTTGAGAACACCACTTAAAGGAGGGCTTATGGGAAAAGATGTAGCAAATAGTTGTCAGTGCACAGCAGGAGCTAGAGGCTCTCTGGGGGGCCAGATGCTGGGAGCCATGGAGGATGCTCCCAGGGAGGGCAGGGCAAGACCTCCTCAGCTAGGGCTGGTCCCACAGCCCCAGCCAGGAAGCATGTCAGTCCTGGCCACAGCCTAACCCTTTGGGCACCTGGGAGCCTCTCCTCTCAGCAATCAGCAGGATAGGGCGGCACATGGCTGTGCTGTTGCTGGCTCCCAGCCCTGGCA
>JAVFHW010050645.1:0-32859 GCA_032159205.1 Eurystomus glaucurus suahelicus
TTTTTTTTTTTTTTTTTTCCCCACAAGAAAAGCCCTGGAATCCCTCTACCTCAATAGAAGGAGATATTAATGAAACCTAAGGGACTGTTAAATGTCTCATGGACTTGACAGAACCTAAAATTTTTGTAGTTTTGAAAAAAGGCACTTCAGGTATTTACCTAAGCAATGGGTGCAATTTGAAACAAGTATCAAGTAGCCAAAAATAGTATGGGATGTACTGATTTTTATTTCAAATCTATTAAAAAAAAGATAATAATTCCTTATTTTGGTTGAGGAACAGGAAATTAAGATAATGCATAATAACATTTTAGCTTGTGTAACATTTTAACCAAAGTAAGATTGAAAAATTTGAATGCTGTCAGAAGATGGTAAAATTCTTGGCTGCTGTTGGGAACTTTTAAAATCAACTATTTAATGGGACTAATATGTGTTGAAAAACTCTATTCCAAAGAAGATGGAGCCAGGCTCTTTTCAGGGGGCTTTTATGATCATAGAATCATAGAATGTATTGGGTTGGAAGGGACCTCTAGAGATCATCTAGTCCAACCCCCCTACAGTAATCAGGGACATCTCTAACTAGGTCAGGTTGCTCAGAGCTCCATCAAGCCTGACCTTGAACGTTTCCAGGGATGGGGCCTACAGCACCTCCCTAGGCAGCTTGTTCCAGTGATCAACCACCCTCATATTAAAGAACTTTTTCGTAATGTCCAACCTAAATCTACACTTTTCTAGCTTAAAACCACTACCCCTCATCCTATCGCTACAAACCCGTGTGAACAGATCCTCGCCCACCTTCCTATAGGCCCCTTTAAGGTATTGGAATGTCGCTAAAAGGTCCCCTTGGAGCCTTTTCTTCTCCAGGCTGAACAACCCCAACTCTCTCAGCCTGTCTTCATAGAAGAGGTGCTCCAGCCCTCTGATCATTTTCGTGGTCCTATTATTATTATGCATATGCATTAATATGGTGTAATGGAGAGACAGGTGAACTTAGATCACAAACTTTTTTTTTTTACATTCTTATGGGGAAAAACACTTACACATAGTTGTAAAATCACCATCAAATATTTAATAAATATGCAGGCGTTTATGTAACTCTCCATGGAAGCATCTTAACTTATACCTCTAGCAGTGGGAAGGCAAAAAAAACCTTGCAATTTTACTTACCTAAATTCTTCATGAACAGTTTGAGGACCTCCCACAGATAGCCAACTGCAACAGCTTGCAGACCTTCTGCAAGAAATAAAACAAGCCAGCCAGGGTGCTGTAAAGGAAGATATGTTGTAGGTTTTTAAAGATATTTTCCTCAATTTCTGTTTTATTTATACTGTTTATAAAAGTAAATTACTTGTCTGGAGTGCTACTCTTGGAGCGAACTGATTCTCTATGGGGAGGAAGCCTATGAAAGCATTTTCCTTTTATAGAAAACAGTTGAGCTTCAACTCAAGAATGAGATCTGCAAGGTTAAAAAGCTTTGCTTTCTAAAAGGAGAATCAATCTAATTTGAGAATAGTGACAAACAAGCTGAAATAAATCAGGTGCTGTGGAAATTACCTGGTGTAGCACTGACTTGGAATAAACAGGCATACCCATAGCAGCTGTGGTTTTGTAAAGAGTGGTAAGCTTCCTTCTTTAAGCTATAAAAATCACAGGGGAAATTGAAAAAAAAACCCAACCAGCTCAAAACTTTATTCCTTGGTGAACTGTTATGTGATATATCAAAGAGGTGAAAAGGTGCTGCAATCGGTAAATATTTTAATGTAGACTCTTGTTGCATTTTTAGATTCTCATCTACCACAAGCTCATTACTCATTAGTGAGATAAAGCATAATTCTCTTTTGACAGGTAAGGGGGTGGCAATAGTATACTACTTTAATAATTTGGACAAACATACATATAATACATTCAATATCTTCTCCTTTATGCCTCTGAATGTATACAAACAGAATAGTATATAGTATTGTTTGGCCCCAAAATGTATTTTATTCAAGATTTAAGTTTCCAATGAAGTTACTTCTTGAAAAAAAAAAAAATCCATTTTTGATCAGGAAGAAAAGTTAATGAGTTTGTTTGTTTGTTTTTTCAAATTGGAAAGCACCCATGCCTTTCTAACTCATATGCTGAAACGTTAGTTTTCACAAGAAAATCAACTTTCCTAAATTTAAGTACTACATTTTAATTACTTGAACAAGTAATTTAATTCTATCTGTGCTTCTTTCAAAAATAATATATATCCCCTCTGCTGCCAAGATGCCCAAGGAAATTGTTGCTTGTAAGCATCAAACATTTCTAACTGGTAATATCTGTTTGATTGCAGTAAAAAAAAATCAAGCAGATCTAAGCATTCAATGTCTGAACATGATTTTTAGTAATTGAATAAAATCCAGGAACCCAACCTTTTCTGCCAAATTTCAATGTCAAATGAGAGCCTTGACCAGGTGTAAGTACAAGGCATGAAAGAAAAGTGGTATTTTTGAAGCCTTTCTGACTGCACAATACTCTAGCACAAATTAGGTTTGCTGGAATGATACACTAACATATACAGTCTTTTCTCAAATAGCACCACATTGAAGTAAACACTCAAGGATTTGCTTTCCACCGTATATTTACCTCCCCTTCTGATTGCTGATAACGATCACCTTCACTCTTTCTCTCTACTATATTCATTTTATTAATGATTTGCTCCGTAAGAGGCAAATTTAATCTACTTTGCTCACTGGGATCTAAGAGGCTGAAAATTTAAACATAAACGTAGAGAGAATAGTGTCCTTGCCATGCTTATTCACTCTTCTGGATTTTACTGAGAAATATTAAATCCAGAAAACAGATACACACATCATTGATACTATGAAATAAATCAGCTCCTCTTCCCTTAGATGAAATCTAGTTTTAAAATGTTCAAAAATTTAGACTTTTTAAAAGTAGTGTCAATGAATATTCAGTTCTTTGAAAGACAACTTATAAAAGTTAAATTAACAGTAAAAATAATAATGCCATCTGAAAATACACTTTAAAATACAAACTTTTATGGCATAAACATACATAAAGTAGTCCACATCATGACTAGTTGAAGATCTTCAGGCTTCTACTTGTGTTTCCAACTGTTTTCAAAACTTCAGCTCTTTCAGTTTGTATTCAGAGTTCTTGAAGAGTAGAACTCAGCTGAAACCCTGAGAGGTTTGCACAGGATTGCTAGATAGGGATCTATTTAAACACAGCGGTTGGTTATTTAATCTGCTTAGAATGGGAAAATCTTTCTAAGAAAATATATAATGAGTATATTTTTCCTTTAATAACTGAGGATTCCCTGTTTTGTAGCTCTGTTGATGAAAAATCAGTCATACTGTCACAGCAGGTTAGCAGTCGCAAATGTCACAGATGTTTTTTCTTAAACATACTGTGCCTGCATTTCTGTAGAACAGTAGTACAGCAGAGAGTCATTCTGTTGTTCCAGGTTTGTTCAAAGGCTCCCAAGGTACACAATCTTTGCTATAACAGATGGTCTTCAGCTGTAGCTTCCCACTTTGTGGAGCTGGTAACACACAGTTGAAGATTTGCCTTGAGCATGTCCTTACAAGACTTCAATGGCCTACCTGTCAGCCATTCACTATGCTTTTAATGGGCATTTAAAAATGGCTTAAGGCGTTCATGTTGTTCGTCTTATGTTCCAGATGTTCCGAGCAACAGAATTGAGCCTGCAGGAGACTTGCTGTACTATTGAGCATTTGATACTGATGTAACAGTATCCTAGATTAAGAAATTATTCAGACTAAACTTATTAAATATATCATCAACTACTTTCACCTTTTTATCAACAAGTTTCATTTAACAGTTTAAAATAAGGATACAGATAAATGTACCCCTACTGAGCTATTTTTATTTTGAAGAAGAGAATGTTATTTGTATAAATATTAGATACTGGACACATGCTTTTATTCAAATATCCATTTTTAGCAATAGTAAGAGGTAGCTAACAGTATACAGTTGATGTAGAGAATACAAGTATAACAGTATTCATTGAAAAATGTATTCAACCCAATTTTTATGCCAGTCTATATTGCCAGATTTTAGGACATATTTTAGCAATATTCCACTTTTTTTATGGGTGACTCAGATTAAAAAAATTAGATTTTGAAATTCCTACTCAAGACTGGAATTAGACCTATAACAGATGCTCTTGGTTAACCCCTCTTTCCCCCTAGAAAGGGAATAAGGGAGAGAGACTTACAGATGTCTAATGGCCCCCCCTTCCAAATAGGAGAGATAGGGAATGAGACAGAGACATACAGATTAGAAAAGAAAACTAGAACAGCTTTAATGAAAATAATAATAATAAAATGGAATATATACAAATATGTACAAAACCAGTATCGAACCCAATGCCCCACGATGGCAATTACATCTCCATCACCACTGATGCTGTGGAGCAAGCACTAGGGGAAGTCTCAGACTGGGCTCAGTGGCAGACAGGAACTGGGTTTAGGAGCTGGATTCTGAAACTGGGTTCATGAACACATGGATAGGGACCAAGAGCAGAATGGATGGAGAACTCCTTTGATGCCAGCCACTGAAGAAGAGGAAATTAGAGAGAGAAAGAGAGAGACCCTTGTGATCCCTCAGCTTTATACTGAATATGACATATCTGGGATGGAATACTTCGTTGGTCAGTTTAGGGTCACCTGGCCTGGCCCCTATTCCTCATAGGTGTGGCCTCTTACTTTTGCACCCCCTGATGTAGTACACAAGATTTAACAGTGACCTTGGTGTGCATACCAATCCCTGGTAGTAACTCCAAACATCAAGTGTTATCTCTGCTAGAGCAGACACTGTCTGTGAAAATGTGCTGTTAACTTCAGAAAGTGCAGTTAGTTAGAAGAGACTCAGCTGAAAAGTAAAATCACTGAACAGAATTGTTAATTTCTAACTCAAACCAGGACACTTGGGCACCTTAAAGGTTGAAAAACTCAGTGTAGTTCAAAGGAAGGCACCTCTAAATCTAATGACTGATTTAATAAATGGGTGAAATTATTTCTGCTTCTGATCATGTGTCCTGCACCAGGGAGTTGGGTGGGCTGCAGGATTCTTTCCAAACCTCAATCAGAAAAGCTTGACAGCAAATAGTAAAATGGAATTTTGTTAGTAGGAAGAAAAATATAGATAGTGAGTAAATTATGTGCCATCAGTTGCTGGGAGCCCCACCGTTGCACAGTATCGGGCAGAATCCAAATGAATTCACACAGCACATTGCGCATATCTATCCATCTCCATATGGAAAAAAGACAATGAGTTCTAACAACACAAAACGTAAGAGAGCTTCTTTACTTCTTTGTACAAGAAACATACATTTAAATTTATCCATATTTCTGCCATACTGCTATAATGAATACTGTGCTGAGAAGCTATTAGTAAATTAGCTAAAAATTTCAGGTAAGAAATCTAGAAACATTAACAATATCACATCATAAGGAATTATATTTACAGATAAAACATTAAACAATTTTTTAAATTAATTATTATTAATATTTAATAATAATATTAAGACTAAATAATAATTTAAAAATAAAAATGTGTATATGTGATTAACACAAGAACCATACATAATACAGTACACTTTGAACTAATGCTGGGAAAAAAAAATGTACTAATAAGTTCTCATGTTACACTAGGTTTGGAGGTATTATATTACTTTTGTGTATGGTACAATATACATCATATATTCTTCAAAAAAATTCAAATTCCTTGCTTTTGATTTCTTTCTATGGAGTTCACAAGCTTTTCAATCTTTTAACATCTTCTTTGTCATTGACTAATGATAGGCGTGATATAGCTATGCTATCTTCAATTTATTCATGCAGGTTGATGGTAAGTAATCATTGCCAGACAGGGTGTGGTGGGTAATTTTGCTATAAAAATCTCTGCAGTAAGGTGGAATAATAGAAAGAAAGTAAAATAAGGCTGTTTTTTAATGACAAGTTTTAAAGGCAGATGTGATTTGTGGTGTTTTAAAACTATTACATTTATTTATTTTCATAACATACTTGATTTCTTTTGAGTTCCTTTTTTTTTCAACCTCAGTCATATGGTGGAGGCTCCCTCCTGCATGGTCCTTCTGGTCCCACCCCATTTTGAAGTGGTATCCTATTCTGTGAAGGAGTATGGTATTTAAGTTTAACATGCCTGGACCGAAATCTAAAAGAGTGGGAAAAGTATCTGGATTTGAGGACAGTAAAGCAACTCCTGGGGGAAACACAGCATCCAGCATGCGTGGTAGTGGGCTGCCTGTGCTTACACAATAAGGAGGGTGAAGTAAAGCTGGCTGAGGATCTCCTATTTAAGGTAGATATATGTGTTATTTTACTGGCAAAAGAAAGCTGGATCTAGGCTTACGTAGCAAATTGTGTCTGCGTGTAAAGCTGGTAGTAAGTCTATGCAATTATATTCTGTCTCTCAGTAGGGCTTGTCATTGTAAGCTTATTGTTGCACCGACCACAGTTATATTGTGCTGATATACCCTGAAGCTCCAAGGTAGCAAACTCCTGTCCATTTAGAATTCATAGCATAGAATGGTCTCCTGAGGATTTCTCCAAAGTAATTGTTAGCATATATCAGGTTGTTTTGATCAATTTGCCTTCAGATATTGTTAAAAATAATCAGACAACACTGACTATTTTTTTGCCAGATGAGAACGTGTACTTATGTGAAAAATACCCTCCTTTTTATAGTACCGTTTTATTGCTAAAGAGATAGAGAAGTAGTTTTAGATATGGCTATCAAAGCTATTTCAATGAGTGAAAAGATAACAGAAACATAAGGAAAAACAATGAAATGAAAACAGGAGCTGTAGAAAGGGGACAGCTCCTGTTAGATTTGTTTTGGTAACCTGAACTAGATCTTGATAATTCCATTTTCATATTAATTTAAAGTGCTTGAGTTAGCTGGTGTTATTCAAGGCAAATGTTAATATATCTGGAAAATATAAGATCTCAATTCTGGAGCAAAACAAACAAAATGAGGGAGATTTTCAGTTAAAGAGAAAACCTTATACATATTTTTCAACAGATTTTTCAACAATCCAGAATTACTGCTTTTGGAAGATAAATTGGATATCACTACAAACCTTCCTTAAATACTGTCTCACTTAGCTTCTGTACTGGATGGTACATGTTATCTCTGGGATACTCTTGACATAAATTTTGTGGGGATTTTATGGCCCTGTATGGTTTATATGTTTATTAAGGCTAAATTATAATTGTATTACTTTATGTAGAGATGGAAAGCTGTATTCTTACCCTATGTACACTGACATAAAATACAGGATTTATTTGATGTGTAAAGCATAAAATAATGCTTTTGATTTCTTCTTTCTTTCAACTGTATTTCTAAATGTTTTCATGTTTGTACTCTGTTCATAGCATGATATCAGCAAGGAATTATTCTTTCTTGTTTCATCTCATAAAATGCAAAACAATTTATCAATTTTGTTAGAGTTCATAATAAGAAGAAATACAGGTATTGCTTATAGCTCTCTGATAGCATGTTTTCTAAAACACTAGCAGATTAACTCATCATCAGAATAGTTAAGTAACTTTTAAAACTAAAATGATAGCATTTAAAAGACATATAAATTTTATGTGAAATAGCAGTTTACCTGTTTCTTTTGAAAAGACATTGCTTTTTAGCTCATGTCAGTATTTTGGGTGATACTTGAACAGACATTCTCCTCGCATCTTGGAGAAAAGAATACAGGAAGCAAGTATTAAGTTTCAGGTTATTTCAATTCTAAATGCTTTGGGTGTGCCGGGATATATTTGCTTTGCATAGAAGTATTTTATCTTCTGTGTTATTCATTTTATCCATAGTTTATACCAAGGTGGTGAGGCAGGTGTGGCAGGTACAGCCTCCCTGACAGACAGAACAGGGCGTGCCAGAGCGGTTTGCAACAAGCTGCCCCTGAGGGTGATTAACTGGCGCCTCGGGGCCTAGACCCTCGGCCTCTCGTGTCCGGGCTTGCCCCTCAGCCAGTCCGGATGAGCACAGAGCACCCTCAGCCGGGGTTCTCAGCCCTGCCTGAGAACCAGGGAGACGGTTTTTCACAGAGCAGCGGGCCTGGCAGTGGGATCGTCCCCTTGGACAGGCCGATCAAGGATACTTCCATGGATTGAGCGAGTCTCTGTGGATTGAGTGACCCTCACCCCCACTTTGGTGAGTGAGACGTTTGGGCACTCGTGGGGGAGGGTTCCCTTGAGTAGTGAGTGCATGCCCGTTTGGGTTTGTCTTTCCTCACAGTTGAGCAATAGTTTTGCAGTAGATGTATTAATGATTGTCCTGGTTCGGCCAGGGCCGGGTTAATCTTCAGCAGTGCAGGAGGCAGCCGGGCTATTCCAGGCCGTGCCGCCGTCACGCCCCCAGCGCCGGTTTGCGCCGTGCGACGGGGGGAAGCTGCGCTCGGGGCCGCCGGGTCCGCACCGCCTGCTCTGCGCGCTCCGTACCGCGTGTTCTGTACCTCGTTTTCTCCCTGTTGTTATTGCTGCTGTTGTTCCGATCGTCTCTTGTGTGTGAGTGTAACAAACTCTCCGTGCGTCGATCCCGGCTGTGTGCTGTCCCTGTCCCCTTCCCGCCCGGCGCTGGGGGGACAGCGGCTGCGGCCACGTGGTGCTCGGGCCCCGGTGGGGACTGAACCCCCACAGCGGCAAACATCCGAACTTGTGTGTTGTCATGAGGAGTGCTGGATCCATAAACCCCCATTTTGATAGCTGCTGCTGCCTGTTTTGTGGGTGCCTCCGTGACAGAAGGAGGAAGAAAAGCTTCCAGAGATTAAAATTGGTGCATAAATACCAATCATTATGACATGCTCTTATTTTGAACAGCTGAATCTGCATATAGAAACATAATTTGCAATAAGATCTACTAGATACACACCTTCTTCCATGTTTAAGAACCAGTAAAAACATAATTACTACAAAGACAGGTGTTCTAGCTGGTCCTCTGACAATTCAGAAAGTATTTTTTTTCAATGTTGGAAACATCCTAATCTATATTCTTTAAATATTTATATTCATGTTTGGTTTGTTTGAAAGGTTGGCGCATTGTAGCTGGTCTCCTAAAAATATTATAAACATCTCTCCAAAGGTCAGCATGTCGTGTTTATTCTTTTTATATACCAAATGTCTGTGTGTGTTCACTTAATGGCCAGTTCTTGTTTTCTCTTCTCCAATCTATCAGTGCTTTTTGCAGCATAGATACTCTCTTTATTATAAAAATATAAACTAAAAATATGAAATGACCTGAACATTACATGGCTTTCCTGCATCAAATCTCTTTAAGAGTATGGAACAGGAGAAGGAAATAAAACTAGACAGTCAAGCCTTTCACCAAAGAACCTGGTTTGCTCAACCACTCCATAAAAAAAAAAAAAAAAAACAGCATGCCATGGACCTAGTTTTCTATGAGCCAGGTTTTCTGAAGTCATCCGAGGAACATTGCTACTGTCTTATGTTGAAAGTTCCAAAACAGGACAGCAAATAAAAAGCAAAACACAATCTTGAGAGAGTGCTCAAGAATAGAAGAATCGGGCAATCCTTTTTAATGGATTTTTGATTATTAGTAAAAGTTTAATTTATTACTAATACGTTTTTGCAGAGGGGCCACCAGCTTAGCTGATGGGCTCAGCTGTGCCCTGTGGTGGGTCTGCTGGAACCAGCAGTGTCTGGCACAGGGCAGCCCTGGCCTCTTCTCACAGAGGCTACCTCTGCTATGAACATCCAATATACCATTTCATACTATCTTGCATGTGCTCTTTATGTAATATCTGTCTGTGTCAAAACAAGGCTGTTATTTTATAATTGTTACGGCAGTTTTTTGTGACATTTTATATGATTTTTAGTTCATGTCATATTTGACTTTCATGTACTTTTTTTTTATAAACTGCTGGTTTAAACAACCAACAATCTGTCTTCCATACACTTATTCCAAAAACTCACTGAGTTTTCCTAAAACATTTAACAAGTTACTGAGGTCACAGGGAGAGACTAGATTCTCCCTGACCAACATAGATTACCAAAATTGTGTTCTCAACAAAATTTTAAGGACAGACTTGCAGTTTTATGACTTAGTCAGTGCTGCCTTCCTATCAGACCCATAACCCACAAAGTATCTGAACTGCAGTCTTACAGGAAGTCATTTAAAGCCATCATTTAATACATGTGAGGAATTTCCCCATTTGTGAGAAATTTCCCCAAAGTAGAGCAAATGGTCAATGGCGTTAAAAATGCTCTGGGATGTTACGAAAGGTAAAAATCTGCTGAAGATTATTTATTGATTTCTAACAAGAGTACTAACTCCTTAATCCTTAGGTGCGCTGAGTAGACTCACTACAACCTACTAATTAGCACTCTGCTTTTGCTATTGTCGCGATCTGCCCACGCGGGGTTACGGGTCCGCCCACACGGGGTCACGGGTCCGCCCACAAGGGATGTGGTCCCACCCACCAGGGCCCCAGACCACTCCCCAAATGGAATCAAGGGCGAGGCACTTCTCTCCAAATCCACAACCAATTGTAGGAATCAGACACACCCCCTTATGAAAATATATGTTTATTTATACTAAGCCAAAATCTATTCTATGAAGCACTCTTATATCTTATAATCTATGTCTTATCCAAATATTGCAATACTGTTATCACAGTCTATGGAGTCTATATCTTAGTCTATATCTTAACGATTTAATCAAAAAGATCTCTCAATGTTTAATAACCACTAGAGAGTTCGCCCAGGAAAAGAATAGGAAAACCAAGAGTTTGAGGGGTAGAAATAAGGGTCTTATTAGAGAGAAAGGTCCCTAGCACTATATGGATATGTTAGGAGTGTATGTAAATGCAGAAGATGTCTCAGAGTCGTTTCCTTCTTTGCCTGGAATCAAGTCAATCTGGTTAGTCTGAATTTTAACAGCTTGTGCCCTTAAAATTCAGCTCTGGCAACTCCGGCTGATATTTCTCGGAGGGGGTGGGGGGGGGGGCTCCCTGGCAGCCTTTCCTTTCTTTTCTTTCCCCCTCCCGTTGTCTCCTTAAGGCAGTTTATAGAAGTTCGTTTGAAAGCAGATAACAGTCAAGGTCGCCTGCCTCTTTCAGGAAAGGCAGCTGTTTCTTCTTTGAATTCAGCAAAAATTCCTGACTGGAGTAAAGTCAGGACAGAAACACCTCTCCCCAGGCGTCTCTGTGCAAGCTTACCCCCCTGTACCCCCCCGTACAAGCTTCTTGTTCTCGGCTCGTGACTATGTGGATGGGGGTGGGGGTTAGAGAATTGGACTCACGGCTTGCTACGCAGGTAGGAGCAGTTCGTCTAGATTCTCCATATATATCAGGCGGTGGAAGAACTGCTGTCAGCTCCTGGCTATCAGCCTGGTCCTGGGCCAACTCTCAGCGAGGAAGGGACTTGTTCTCTCTCGGTGGTGGCGCAGGCAGAAAAGAGAGAGGCAGGGCTTTCTTCTGCTTTTATAGTGTCCGTTATCTTCAGATTCTAGAAGAATCCAGGCACTTCTCAGCCATTCCCGGCAGTCCTAGCAGATGCAAAGCATCTCTGGGAAAGGGAATTCACTGTCTCAATGAGACATAAATCTCTGTTCACTAAAGCTATGGAAAATGCATAATCATTTGCTAGTATGCTAATATGTTAATTGTATAAACCTTCTTTTTTAAAGTTTTGTTTTGTAACGTTACTCTATGCATGTAGATGAAGAAGATGGACAATATGTGGTAGACTTGGTCCTCTAACATCTAGCAGGCAACATATTTCCATGTTAGTTAATGCTAGACTGTGTTGCATGCCGTGCTAATTATATCATTGCATAGCTGAAAATGTTACCTTTTTAGCAGTAAAACTCTATTTCTGATTTCTAACATTCTTATCATATGAAGAAGGAAGGCTTGTGGTTCACCAAACGTAACAAATTAGTCTTGTCATGAGAGTGTGTACACTCAAAACGGCAAGGCAAAGCTGAACAGAGCTAGGTTAAGGCCTAGCTTGAAAGAAATAAGATAGCAAAAATGACATTATTAACCATGGATGATTGTTTTAAAGTGTCAGATTTCTGAGTTTGTTTTGTTTTAAAGTGCTATAATGCAATTTATATAGAAACTTAAAATCTTAAACCTTAGTTTAAAAAATCCTGTGTCTGGATTAAATTTGTATTGAAGTTATTGCACTAAGTCAACTTAATTTTCTGTTTTTCCCTTATACTATCAGCTAAATTTAGTACATATATTTCACTCTTAAGGGAAATTTTGTGAAGCATAACAGCTCTGTTGAATGTATCATGTCTAAGAGTGGGAAATCTTGCTTTCAGTGTAGGTAGTTAGCTTTTTACGAGAAGTCTAATACTGATAAAAACTTGTAAGATTACAAGTACTGATAAATGCAATGCTATTTACTGAAATCTATATTAAAAAACATATCTGTGATTCCTTGGTCCTGTTGCATTGAGTATTCCTGCTAGCATTGTGTCTTTCTTTCAAAGAAAATTAAAAAATATCAGAGATACAAATTTAAGCTGAATATATTGGAAATCTGAAATTCATACTCATGCCTAAAATAACTAGAAATTTCTTTTAATTTATTAGGTTTTGAGTCTTGTCTAATATCTATTAACATGAAAATATCCTAATCCTTGTTTCCAGACCTATCTGTACATCAAGCCTGAGTAACGTCCTTTTGCCCATAAAAAGATGTGCTTGCAGACAGCATGTTCTGTGGTATTCTTGGACTGTGTTTTGTTCACTCACAAGCCTACCTCTGATTGAACACAATCATTCTTGCTGACATGGACCTGGGCCAGGGTGCATCGGAGGCTAACCAAATTTGCCCAATTTAGTCAAAGTGATTTGATTTAACTAGCAGTTGTTACTTTTCTGTTCTTTCTCTTGACAGGCAGATTTAGAGCCTTATAAAATACACAGACTAAAAGCCAAGCATCACTGACCTACACTAAGCTGGATCACCCTGTGAAAGCCCTAGCAAAACAAACAAATTAGTATTTTGTAGTCGAAATGGTCAGCTCTCAGATGACGTGAAGGGACAGTCTTTAAATAAGCATGGCCTTTTCTACATTTGGTAATAATACATATGGCTTAAATGTGCAGGAATTTCTTTTTCAGGAATTCTGCTCAGAAGACAACTAACAGAATACATATCTGACAGTTTTTGCAAACAAATTTCAAAGCAGACAGAGTTAAAATGTTAAAATAAAAAGTGCAAATGTAGATGCAAAATAATAATCATTGAGTTGTTCTTTAACTATTCAATAGTTCCGTTGACTGATAATGGCACCTATAATCAGCTAACAGGAAAACTGGCAAATGAAGCTTTGATATGGCTATGGCCATGGGATATCAGACCTTATCTGGTGAACTAAAGGATGCTACTAACTTTGGAAGCTCTTGGAAGCAGAAGAAAATGAGGAAAAGAGGAAGAGCTTAAGGTTTTTAGACACAGAGCTATGTGAAACTTCACAGACACTAGTAAAATTGTCAAAATAGATAACACAAAACTTCACTTAAAGTGTTTCTTATAAACATTATTTTCGGTGAGTGGTTCAGTGAATACAGAGGCAGAACTGTTTTCAGTGTCTGTGGACAGTTTTCACAATATCTCTGTGACGGTTCTTGATGGCATTCTACACTACACACCTGAGGTTCAAGAGTAAAAACAGTGTAAAACAATGTCCTGGTTTGGCCAGGACAGGGTTAATTTTGTGTGGAGCCAGGTAATTCTATGCCATGCTGACGTCATGCCCCGGGGCCAGTTCCGGGGAGGGGCCAGTTCCGCTGGGGGCAGTTCAGTTGGAGTTCAGTTCGCTTTGGACTTCGCTCGGGTCAGTCCCTCGCTGTTGTTCTGGTATTGTTTTCTTTTCTGTATTGCTCTTTTCTTACTGCTTAATATTGTTCTTGTTAACTGCAAAGTGCCCATTATATGTTATTTTCTTTTATATATATACATATATATTGAACCTTCCTTACCTCAACTCAAAAAGGCACCTTTAAACCTTTTTTTTTTCTTTCTCTGTCCGCGGCCCATGGCAGAGGGGAGGGGGCGGGGAGAAGCAGCCGGCCACGTGGCTCGGCTACCCCGCAGCTCTTACCAAACCAACACAAACAAGAACGAGAAAGATAGTATTATGAATATCTAACAATGTGTTCTAATTTGTTGCTGTATGTGAGAATTCTGACATAATCACACAAGTAATTCTATTGACTGTACTTGAAAACATAGTGAAAGAGATTCTTTTAGTCTTCAGTTATTGATACTGGTGAAAATTTCTGTTGCTGGTATATCTTTTTTCTTATTGTAATATACATAGTAGTTTCAAGAAAAAAATACAAACAAAGTAACAAAACATTGGGGTATTGCATACTAGGGGAAAATTATTTATTTCTATATAGTGAATAGTTATAAAAGTGTACTGTATCCAAACTGTACTGCTTTATGATTTTAAAATATTTTCAAACAATATATAATAAAGCATCTTAGGATAGGGATTTTATGTTGTCTGGACAATGTGATTTTCAAACTTTTTCATTTGTTGTAAAAACCACTATTCGTTAAATACTCATTGGCCTCATAATTGCCTACAAGCCTGGTGGGGAGGTGGTCAGCTTAACCCTCGATTTCCCCTTTTGGGAGGCAGACGGACGCCTGCGCTTCCAAACGCGAAATCAAGTTTTTGATACTCAGCTATGCAACATGAACTCTGATTCACTTGAGTGACAAGTGCCTGATTCTGCTGTTATTCAGTGGAAAAGACATTTTTAATTTTCATCTAATTTTAGTATTAATTAAATCCATTGAATTAGCTCTGTGGAAAGTGAAACAACTAAGTTTTGCAGACTCATTTTCTATGAAATAGTCTCAAATTCATCATAATCAGGATCACAATGTCATAAAAAAAAGCTAGTATCATCAAGTGAAAGTAGTTTTCAGCCTTGTTCTAATTGTCTTTATTGAGCTATTTCATTCTCCTTGCACCTGAATTATTGGATTTCAGCCTGGAAATTGTTGCAAAACCTCTGATGTTAGTCAAGTCACTCAAGGCATTTTTCATTGTGTAGTCTTCATTTTCTTGTTTGCTTCTTGGGCTTTTATTTAGAATTTGATTTATTGAAGTGATGAGAAAATAAGCTCTAAGTTTCTTCACAAATTCTGTATGTAGAGAGTGAAAACTGGCAGAGCTTGCATCTGAAACCCATTGCTTAGAACTGTAGCTTTTAAGCATTTCTGTAAATCAATTCTAGCAAATCTTTCATTGTCAAAAAATATCACTTTCTAACATGTACTGTTTTTAACTTTCTAAGCTAAAAATCCCCCCTAACAATCAACACCCCACCATCATCCTCCCCTAAAAAAAAACAAATAAAAGTGCAGTTAGTTCGTTGTTTTTTGTTTGTTTTCTTTTTTCCTTGCTGCTTTAAATTGTATGTAGCCTGGAGCATGAAAGCACATTAACTCTGTGTGCTTTCTTAATTATAATTCTGACTGGAAACAGAAAGAAGTTCACTATCTTCTGAGTAGTGAATGTGAGAAAATGTAAGAAAAACAAACCAACCAACCCACAAAAAAACCCCCAGCAGATTTAGGGAGACTGTGTTCTGAAGCTTTTCCCTCACACGTTTATGTACGGAACTTGCTTCACTTGATATTCCAGAATCCAGAATTTAACATGTTAAACTAAGATAATAGGGAAGATTTCTATGTCCACAGTCTATAATGGAGGTCATGTCTAAATGAGCTGTATAAAATGGAAGAGGTTGTCTGTGGCTCAACAGGAGCTTGAACTTTGGAGAAAATAGTTAGCAATAAATAGGGAAACCTATTATATTTACTAATATATTTTTATAAATTAATTTAACCACTTAAGAATATCTATCCAACCTCTGCACCTACAGTCTATAATTGGATATTTCATTTGTTTGGGTTTTTTTTAGCTAACAATATCTGAATTTTTAATTTAAGAAAATTTATAACCTGTAGCTACAGAATGGCCACTGGATTGCTGTCATTCAAAGCTCTACAATAAATTATTACCACTTTCCACCTTACTTACTCTGAATTGTTAGAGATAATTGTATCATTCACTGTCTCTGTAACATCACAGTCCTCTGCAAACAGGCTATGCAATAAATTCCTCTAATCAGTTCTTCCATGCTAAGTAAGGTATTTCATAGAATTGTAGAATGGTTTAGCTTGGAAGAGACCTCAAAGATCTAATTACACAGCTGGTGCCGTGGCAGGGACACCTCCCCCTAGACCAGATTGCTGAAGGCCACATCCACCTGGCCTTCCAGGGATGGAGCAACCACCACCCCCCTGGGCAATATGTTCTTGTGTCTCACCAAGAGTTTCCTCCTAGTTTTCAATCTAAATCTACCCTCTTTCAGTTTGAACCCGTTACACCTTGTCCTATCACTACAGGCCTTTGTAAAAAGTCCTTCCTCAGCCTTCCTGTAGGCCCCCTTCGGATACTGGAAGGCTGCAATAAGGTCTCCCCAGAGCCTTCTCTTCTCCAGACTAAAAAAGCCCAAATATCTCACCCTGTCTTTGTAGGAGAGGTGTTCTAGCCCTCTAATCATCTTTGTAGTCTTCCTCTGGAGTCTCTCCAACAGGTCCATGTCTGTCCTGTGCTGGGGCCTCCAAAACTGGATGCAGTACTCCAGGTGGGATCTCACCAGAGCAGAGTAGAGGGACAGAATCTTTTCCCTCTACCTGCTGGCCGCATTTCTTTTGATGTAGCCCAGGATACGGTTGGCTTTCTGCACTGCACTTGCACATTGCTGGCTCATGTTGAGCTTTTCATGAACCAGCACCCCCAAGTCTTTCTCCTCAGGGCTGCTCTCAATCCACTCATTGCCCAGCTTGTATTTGTTCTTGGGATTGCCCCAACTCGGGTGCAGGACCTTGCACTTGGCCTTGTTGAACTTCATGAGGTTGGCCGGCCCACCTCTCAAGCCTGTTAAGGTCCCTCTGGATGGCATCCCTTCCCTCCAGTGTGTAGACCAGACCACATAGCTTGGTGTTGTCCTCAAACTTGCTTCAGGTGCACTCAATCCCTCTTGTCCATTTCACTGACAAAGATGTTAAACTGGACTTGTCCCAGTACCAATCCCCGAGGAACACCACTCATTACTGGCCTCCACTTGGACACCGAGCCGTTGACTGCAACTCTTTGAGTGCAACCATCCAGCCAACTTCTTATCCGTTGAGTGGTCCATCCATCAAATCCATATTTCGCCAATTTAGAGACTGGGATGTCGTGCAGGACAGTGTCGAAGGCTTTGCTCAAGTCCAGGTAAATGACATCAGTTGCTCTTCCCTTGTCCACTGGTGCTGTTACTCCATCATAAAAGGCCACCAGATTTGTCAGACATGATTTGCCCTTCGTGATGCTATGTTGGCTGCCACCAATCACCTCCTAATTTTCCATGTACCTTAGCAGAACCTCCAGGAGGATCTGCTCCATGATCTTGCCTGGCCTCTGCTTACATTTTGGAACATTCTGTCCTTAAAATAATTTGAATGTAAAGAAAAATGAACTGAGACTGAATTTTGATCTGTTCATGACCAAGAACTTGCTGTTATGCAAGTAGAGTTTTGCTTGAGTAAAAAATATTTTTTAAAATCTATATTCTGTGCTTTACAAAACTATTGTTCAAAACATGAGAACATGTTATTGTTGAAAACAGATTCCACAATATACAATTCTAAAAGCAGGAAGAGAGTGTCATTGTGTCTAAGCTCAAAATATACATCATATTTTATATGAGTTTTCTGACTGACTTTCTCTTACCTTTTAGAGGACAGACTTAACTTTTTTGAAGACTCAGTTTCCCGGATGGCACATAGAGTCAGAATGTCAAAAATCCTCCAGTAAATAGTTCTCCACTTGGAAACTTCAATTTTTTTTTTGCTACTGCCATTGGGACATTCATACTTTGAAAACAAAGAGCTAACCTCATCTATCCTCAGTTGACTAAACTAAGAGAGCAGAATTTGGTCACCTAGCTGTTAGACATGACAGTGCCTTCCTGTTCCACAAGGGTTTCCATAACAAAAGCAGAAGTTTCTTATGGACTGTTAAAGCACGTGTATCTAGCTAAGGAACTTAGAGATTTAGCTTTCATTTCCACTCTAAACATATAGTTTTGTGGGGGTTGGGGGTCTTTTTAATAATTATTCTTTAAGAGCTATTGTAAGTGACATCAGTGGAAAGGTCAAATATCATTTGCTATCATGGTGCTTGTCAGAAGCAGGAATAAGGGAGATTTTGGCAGAAAATGATCCAAAGAGCTCTAAATAATATAATCGTAGTAGGCAGAAGCTATGATGTGGGAAGCACAGTTCAGTGAATATACCTTACAATATAGACTTTTTAGCATACGTTTGCTGGTGAGGACACAAGCAAAAAGCCCTTTCTCAGATTAAATGGTTTTGTGACAGTTGATTTATTTTTCATACATGTCATCACTAGAAGGTTATTATAAATGACCAAAAGAATATATTAATTCAAAATGCTAGAGATACTGGATCCGAAGACAACTCAGTTCATTGTTTTGATTTGTTTTCCAGGTTCTTTAGAAAATTGTTTTCAAAATGACATTTTAAATAAACATTTTATTATAAAAGTGTACAGGCTCTGCCTGGGATGGAGTTTATTTTCTTTATAGTAGACTGTACAGTACTATGTGTGAAATCTGTGACCAAAAACATTGTTGATAACACAGCAATGTTTTGGCTATTCTTAGGCAGTGCCTTCACAGCACCAAGATCTTCTCAGTTTGCTTCCCCATTGAGTAGGCTGGGAGTACGCAAGAGATTGGGAGCAGATGTAGCTAGGACAGCAGACCCAAGTTGACCAAAGTGTATTCCATACCACATAATGTCATTCTCAGCAACAGAACTGAGGGTAGTAGGCTAGCTGGGCATCAGTCTGCTTGTGGGAGGTGGTCATTAACTGCCTTTGCATTACTTTTTTTTTTCCTTTGGTGATTAAACTGTTCTTATGTCAATCTATATACTATTTGATGCAATGTTTTTATTCTTTTTCCATCTCTCTTTCCTCTCAAATAACTTTACCAAAGATTTAAAATACTATTCTAGGAATGGTATTGTCGCTAACATAGCTTTAATCCCAAATTGCATTATTGCCTTTTAAAAAGGTACATCTAAATTTCATGCTGCAATACTAAAATTACAATTTCCTACCAAGGAAAGTATAAAAGACAGCTAGATATGTTGCAATTCTTTGTTTTTAATTTGGATTTTCCATACTAAAAGGCTTCAAAGAAAAATGTACCCCTATTCCTTGCTTGCGGCATGTTTTCAGACTGCACCTGAAATATTATTAATGATGTGTGTCCATTTAAAATAAAAGTTTTTTTCAAGAGTTTATAGTTTTTCTATTTTTCCAAATTTCTTATGTAGTTATGGACCAAATAATTGCCTTTGTTTCTTCAGTGCAACTTGGTGTTTATTGGAGATTATAGACTGCATAATTTAAAAAAATAATCTAAGTAACAGAACTCCTTAGATTATATTTTTTTCTATTTTTACCAGAACTAAAAGGTATTTACACTTTCTTTACTGAAACTGAAAAAAAGATTGTACAGCAGAACATCCTCACTTTAGCTATACAATCAAGAATTTAACAGATTCCTGTTGTGTCACTTCAAAACATTGGACATTCTTTTTAGGACTTTACAGTCCAAAACTGAAGAATTCCAGTCATTTGCAGTGTTTTCAGCCAAATACAGTTTTTATTGACTGATGTAATACGTGCTGTTTCTATTCACGGGGCGGGGGGGGGGGGGTTGAGCAGTAATATGTTGTTGCATAATACAAGAAATTGGAATACTGATTCACAAAGTAGAGTGAGCTTTTTATTTCAAACCTATGAATGTGTCAATGCTGTGTGTTGGAGAAAGATAAAAGATTGAGTGTGTCAGACAGGGAAAGTCATGTCAAGATGGTAATCCTGCATAATTTATGAGAAAATGTGCAAGACAGGTTTTTGTGTGTATGCATAAACAAGTAGTTAGTTCAATCTATCAAAACAATTGTGTTCCATTCATCAGAGGTGACACAACGAACACAAACCTAGCTCTACTCTGCAGCGTAACTCTGGTGATCATGATTTTAAATACCTACATCTTTCATCGATGTAGCAATGCTGGCAGAAACATTTTACGTCATTCAGTTAATGCAGAGAGGTTGTATAAAAAGTGATTGTGAAAAACTACTTGACTTAACAGAAAAATTGTAATGGAAAAAGTTCAGCTACAGGATGAGCAAAATCTCAGGATCAACATTTCAAACAAAATAAAACAGTAACAAAGAAAATGTAGCTTAGTATGAACATGAACAAAGCTGCATGTTTTGCTTTATGAAGGCAACGTTGTAGGGTAGCCCTCACATCTTGAATTAATCTTTTTTTCTCCTTGGCTGGTAAGCCCTTGCTGACACAAGAATAATAATGACATCTGATTTCACACCCAGATTGTCCATCAATAGGATTTTTTATGTAGTCAATATAGTAATATCAGGATTCCTATTTAGCTATATTTTTTTCCTGTATCAAAGTTATTTTTTGTATTTTGTGGCAGAGTGTATTTAATCTTCAGTTTACCTCCTAGATAGCCATCTTTTCCTTGGTAAGAGAAATACCCATGTGGGATTTTTTTAAAACCAGATGAACAAAAACAACCCTAAGGCAAACCGGACTGTTCTTTACAGTGATCCTTCCTTTAACATACATTCAGAGAAGTCATAGAGAGAAATGGACAGTTCTGAAGCATTTGAGTCCTCGTTGTTTTGTTTTACAATTGTGACTGCTTCTTCCCCCCCACTTCCCAATACGAGATACTGTCTGGGTTTTTTTGTTGATATACTACAAGTTACATCACACATCTCATGTTGTAGCTGCTTATGACTCATCTAGATTTTCATGATCTACAAGCAATCTCAGGCATAGTGTCCGGTAGGGCAATATGTAGCTATTGTAGAGTATGACAAATGGGTCAGATGCAAGCGTGCCTTCAGAGTGCTAGGCACATTCTTATCTGCCTCACCAATGTTTCAACCTTAGTAGATCAGCAGAGAAATACTTGGCTTCCACTGTTACGAACTGATTGCGACCTTTCCCTTGCACTGCTTGGGGCAAAAGGAGGAGGCAGACGAGCTGGGAATGAAGAAGTGGAGTTGAGTCTGGGATGAAGGGTGGGTAGGGGAAAGGTCTTGGAGTGTTTTACCTTCATTTCTCACCATTCTAGTCTGGTTTTAATTGGCAAGAAATTAAACTTATTTTCCCCCAGTTGGGTCTGTTTTGCCCATGATAGTAATTGTTAAGCAGTCTCCCTGTCTTTATCTTGGCCCATTTCCTTTTCTTCCCATGAGGTGGAGCAGATGGATGGATGTCTGGAACAAGGACAAGTTCAATTCACCGCCAGTATTTTTATATACTGTCAAGTAACAGCGTCCCAAATCCCTAGTTGTCCTGTTGGGAAATAGTTGACTCCCAATCTGCCTGCACATCTGTTTTTCTTTCCAAAGTAAATGTAACTACATGAAGTGGAGGATGTGTACCTATAACTCCTTCTAGATGAGCAGATAGAAATGGTAAATTGCAAACACAGGGGGCAGTGCTCAGGGCACCTGATTCAGATATTCACTGCAAATTGGACATAGCCACTGAGATCCATCATTACAATTTTGATGTTCCTGTTTACCTAAAATAGCAAAGATGTGTTTCTCTTCACTTTTGAGGTGTTTAATTTAAAAAAGGGGAACAAGATAAAACCACTCTCATTGCCGAGGTGCTAGAAGGAATAACTGCAAGAAAGGAGGAAGTCTTTGTGTGCTGTCTCTTCTAATACAGAATTTTGAAGCATAACATTAAATTATAAGGAGGCAGATTCAGAAAAAAAAAATACCAAAAAAACAAATAAAGGTGGTCCATCACATAAAGTGTGAGGCTGTGATACAGCTTGAGGGGCTATCCTAGGCTTACAATCCTGTAATAGAGGATACTGTGAATACAAAAGTTTGCATATATCCAGAAATCTACTGGATAAATTTACAGAAGAAAACTCTCCCAAGGACTGTTGAATGTTAAGCATACAACCTCTAACTTGGAAAATGTCTGAACTGCAACTTATTTGGGACTGAGAAAGCCTTCTGGGAAAGAATCCAGCATGGTTTTTTGTTATTCCATAGTTGCCCTGGCATTTTTCCAAGGCCACTGCCAGACAATGGATATGCGTATTCAACTAAGTTGATCTTTCAGCTGACCCAATTTAGCTCCTCCTATGTTTTTCCTTTATTATACCAAAGAAAGTTCTCCATGTTATCACCTTCATGTAAATTTTTTGCATAGCAATAAAACATTAAAATGGACATTGCAGCACAAATGAACATAAAGAGATGTAAGTTCAGAAGTAGGAAGACATCACTTATATTTTTCACAACCATGAGAGTGTGATACGCTACACAGTTCAGTAACCTCTTCTAAAAAGTGGAGTAAAATCAAACCAAGAGCCACAAAGTCCTCTTCTGACAAATATTTTGGCCACTAAGAGATGTATATTCTTTCTTTCTCTCCTTCATTCTGTCTCCTGATGTGGAGCAGTAGAATTTAAATATTCCATATAAAGTTGATAATATTCAAAAGGAAAAGAGATTCCTTCCAAGACCACCAAGTATTTGGCGATTTGGAGATGATTCTTCAGTTATTTACCATGATCAACAAGATCTGCTTGTTGCAGAAGTGTGTGTGATGTGTATGTGTATGTGTACATGTATGTGTATACGTAGAAGAGGGAGTGAACCCTCAAATAATAAATTATTCTCTACTTTCTTCTTTCAGTAGTTTTCACCTAGTTTCTGTCACCTCAGTTAATGGTTTCACCTCTACGAAAGCCATCTGATTATTCTTGATTATAATTGATCAAAAAACATATCTCAATGAGGCTGATTATATATTACTTTCAGATGTAGTGACATTTCTTTGTCTGATGTACGAGTAGTTGTAATTGGCATGTTATAATTATGCTATTTCTAGCACTTTATAGAGATAGCTGAGAGACAGTGTTAATGTCTATTGTTAAAGAAGGGTTGGGGAGGATATAATTGATTTATCTTTGCTACTAATTTGATGCTCATTTACACATAAGAACTTGTACAATAGATTATAAGAAAAAGTTTTCAAATTTTGTTTATTATTTTATATATTGAGACAACGGATTTCAAGCCTGAATTATACACAGGAGTTAAAAACCAGGTGAATTATATGTTTATTATTTGTTTTTACAGAAATTCATGATACTGTAATGGGAACAAACAAGCAAACAAAAAACATAGATAAGATACTTTAAGAGATTGTTATAATTTTTTCCTGCTTTAATAATGGCTTTAGTTGGCTGTATGAATTACTACTTTTATTTTTTTCACTAAGTAATTGTCCATCTACAAAGTTTACTATAATTTTAGGGCTAATAAGGATTTGCTCTTTGCTTTTGATTTTTATTCCTGCATATGAGATTATTTAAAATTGATAGTAGTCAAATTTATTTTTATTTTTGGAGTCTTTTCATCTTTCATTATCCAGGCTATTATCCAGAAAAAACCAGTAGAACACAGTCCTTTAAAGAAACCCGGATGGGCTAAATCTTATGAAATTCATATAATTAAACTCTAATGGCAGAGGCACTCCTGCATTAAGGGACAGCTTAACATACATCCTTAAATGTGTGTTCTTGTTTAGAGCTAATTATCTTTATTATTTTCTGAAAAAGAAAGTCTGTTAATTCTAAATTTTAGATTTTAGAATATTTTAAAAATTCATTGCCATTTTCTTGTACTTTGCTAAGATCATGTGTTGTATTATGTTTTATTGCTGTCTTTTAGGGACTGAAATGCATGACAGAGTTGTAAAAAGGAGTCCACTTGAATGTTTGCTTTCAACCTTAATTCTCAAGTGCTATTAAGAATACCTAATAAGAAGCATTTTTACACTAAACTACCATTTCAAGGAAAAATATTTCACATAATTCCCCCCACCCTTAGTAAAGGTAGCTAGTGTTTTAAAAGTAGATCCCTAAATTAAAAATGTGAAGAAGAGAACCGTTTAATGCTGTTCGGTTTTAACTTCTTTCTGGACACTTTAGAAAACCTCACTAGCCCCATGTCAGCACTCTGTGTAATAATCAGGAGTGCCACCACTAAAAAACTAATTTCAAGTATAGATAAAATATAAGCATTTCTATTATAATCATCAATAATTTTTAGTTTTGTATTTCCCAATAAATCACTTTATTTATCAAGCAAGCAAAGTGTTTCCAAGAAAATCAAATTTCTGTTGTTTTCTAAAGCATTTGTCTCCTTGGCTTTTTTCATCAGCATGATATCTGTCTAAAATTATTTCTCCTTCCACTCTCAAATGGCTAAGATTTGTTTTCCTTGAGGTCCAGCTGCCTTTTTTGTTTCCCAACCATTTAGGAGGATTATTATTATTATTTAGAACAAATGGCTTGAATTTTATTCCTGCTGTTCACCAACTTACCCATTGTTTCTTAATGCTACCACAAGTGTCCTTTAGATGCTGTTTCTTTAGATGCTTCAGGGAAACTCCAGGATCTGTTTAACCTATTGAGACTGCGAGAAACTACGCAATTAATCCAAATTCCCAGTCTTGAATAGTTGGTTGAACAATAAGGTCCCATCACAGAGCTGGTAATCAGACCTCTCCACTGAAATAAATTCAGGCATCCAGAACAGAGACCCAGAACAGATACTCAGAAAAAACAGCCTGCCGAGTGACCATGACTGATATTATGTGAGTTTAGTGTTTCTTTTGAAATTTGGATATTTCTGCTTCCTAAGAGAAACAAGTAAAACAAATAAATTAAATAAAAAGAGGAAGAAGACTCAGATATTACTTTAAAAGCTTCTGACTTTGACTTCCTTTGAGGTAATATATCTGTATTCTTCTGTGACTGCTCAGTTTTCCTTAAAATTGAGGCTGTTCTGTGCAAACTGTGGCTGTGAAAATCCATGTACACCTTTTGTTCTGAGCATAAAACTGTGAATAGTGCTTTGACAATTTCTGACAGCGTAGTATTTACACAGACTGAATCTATATGCTGATCTTCTCAAACATCACCAGAAGTGATTTGTCATTTAAGCTCAGAACGAGAACTTCCTCTCATTGCACTCAACTTCAGTGTGAACAAAACTGTTACTTCAGATCAGCGTAAATGAGGTCAAAATTACCCTCCAAGAGCTGGAGTTCATCTTCTTTAACTTTAGAGTTAAAATATTTCTATAAATGCCTAGTTAATTTCTCCAAGACAAATTTTAAAATGACTGTTTAATACCAATGGCATGATTCTTCCCATGTTTTATGACTACAAATGATAGTTATGCAAACTGTAGTGCAATCAATGGCTTTTTTTGACTAAATTAGACAGCTTGTTTCAGGGCTCATTAAATACACCATATATAGGACAACCAGGAGGTCAGGCCTAGTCAGCATGGGTTCATGAAAGGCAGATCCTGTTTGACAAACCTGATCTTTTGTGACAAGATGACCCAGCTAGTGGATGAAGGAAAGGCTGTGCATGTTATGTACCTGTATTGAAGTAAAGCCTTCAACACTGTTTCCCACAGCTTTCTTATGAAAAACTGGCTACTCATGGCTTAGACAGGTGTATGGTCTGCTGGGTAAAACACTTGGCTGGACAGTTGGGCCCAAAGAGGGGTGGTGAATGGTGTGGTGGCCAGTCGCAAGTGGTGTTCCTCAGGGTCAAGTACTGGGGCCATTCCTGTTTAATATCTTTATCAGTGATCTTGATGAGGAGATAGAGTGTACCTCAGTAAGTTTGCAGATGACACCAAGTAGGGTGGAAATGTTGAACTGCTTGGGGTTAGAAAGGCTCTGCAGAGCGACAGACCTGGGTAGCTGGGATGAGGCCAATGGTATAAGGCTCAACTAGGCCCAGTAGTGGGTCCCACACTTGCATCACAACAACCCCATGCAACATTACAGGCTTGGGGAAGAGTGGCTAGAAACCTGCCTGGCACAAAGAGACCTGCAGGTACTGATTAACAACCAGCTGAAGATGAGCCAGCAGCGTGCCCAGGTGTCCAAGAAGGCCAATAGCATCCTGGCTTGTATCAGAAATAGTGTAGCCAGCAGGACAAGGGAAGAGATCATGCCCCTGTACTCAGCACTGGTGAGGCCACACCTGGAATACTGGATTCATTTTTGGGCACCTGAATGTAGAAAAGACTTTTAGGTGCTGGAGCAGTCCAGAGAAGGGCAACTAAGCTGGTGAAGGGCTTAGAGCACAAGTCTTATGAGGAGTGACTGAGGGAACTGGGGCTATTTAGTCTGAAGAAGAACAGGCTGAGGGGAGACCTTATCACTCTCTAAAACTACCTGAAAGGAGATTGTAGAAAGGTGAGTGGTGATCTCCCAAATAACAACTGATAGGACAAGAGGCAATGGCCTCAAGGAGCACTAGGGGAGGTTTAGACTGGATACTAGGAAAAACTTCTTCACTGAGAGGGTTGTCAAGCACTGGGATAAGGTTCCCAGTGAAGTGGTTGAATGACCATCCTTGGGTATGTTTAAAAATTGTGTAGATATGGTGCTTAGGGGCATGGTATAGCAGTGGACTTGGTAGAGTTAGGTTAATGGTTGGACTCAATAAACTTAAAGGTCTTTTCCAACCTAAAAGATTCTACGATTCTAAACAACAAGCCATTTCTTACATAAAAAATGAAACCATACTTTACAATATTTATCCCCACTGCAATAGTTTAAATGTTCCTCATAATATGTATGGGAAAAAACACACACACTTACTTGAATTACAGTGGAAAGTTTGGATTTTTTACAATGTTACTCTATGTATTTCTTTTCAAATTAAAATTGGAATATTACAGAAGTACAATTTAGAAGAATTACTAACGTGTTTCTATCACTATTACACGTAGAGAAAGAAATCTGAATTTTCTATTAAAAAATGTATTATTTAATTTGCTGAAATAAAAATGGGGATTTATTTACTGTTGCTAAGCACCATAAACTCAGATAAGCTTTCCTGAGAAACATTAGGGAAATGTCACAAAAGAGAGGAGAAATAATGCACGTGTAGATACGTACAACAGTAAGAGTAAGAGCAAGCTTAATTAATTTGAATTTTACAACCTCAAATAAATTATTAAATAGATGATAACCTTGTGAACGTTCAAGTTTCATGTAGAAAAAAAAGCCATTTAACTGCCTGAGGCTGCCTTAAAACCTTGAACAAAAATGTGTTGGATTGGGTATATTTAATGTGAATGTATATAGTTTTAAGATCGCTATTTCCCTTCTTTTTCTAAATCATTTGTCAATGTAAACTTAACCTTAAAATTCTAGTAAAAAGTTTGCAAAGTGTTGAAAAAATTCTATTACTGCTTTTATTAAGGTAGTACAATGCTTTGGTGTTAATTGAGAGATTGTTAATTGAGTATCACAGTTGATTCGGAAATGGAGTTGAGATCAAATTTATTGCAGATGAAAAGTGTTGTTTCACTTCTTGCAACATCTATTTTTTGTTCACTTGTGAAACTACAAGTAATATGAATACATTAGAATACTAGCAGGAATATAAAACACAAATAACTGAGATCAATAAAAAGTTACATACCACACAGAGAAAAAATGCAATGTTCAGTAAATTTGATATAGGTCACAGATATATCATCTTCTGAAAGACATTAATAAATTATCCATCACATGATACAGACTTCCTTTTGAAACAGATACGTTGCACTTGTGTTGGTTGTATTTCTTACTGAAACGTGCTGACTATCAGAACATAGACTACCTGTATCATTTGCTCTAACCTGCAAACAAAAAAGATTTCATAATGAGACAAGTACCGTATATCAACTGATAAAGTAATTTCTTTACAAATTAGAAATGTCACTTATTGAAACAGGATCTTGTCTTTTTTGATATAGACATATTGGCTCTTCTACATATGTTATCTCTGAGATTAGATTCATTGCTTATTGAAAAAGATGGATTTATCTTTGCAATAAATACATTTTATTTTTAAAAACATCAAAACATGCACTGTATTTCTACCCAAATATGTTATCTAGCTTTTAGAACTTGCCTCCTGATAAAGGAATGTGTTTACGAATTCACTCTCTGACCATGTAGAGAAGTGTATCATAAAAGAGCAGAGAGATCAACAGACATTCAGTATATCAAATGTAGTTTTCTGCTCCACACTTACAGTTAGTCTCAAAAAGTCACTTGCTAGGCATATATCAAGTCTACATTCTGTCATTTTCAAAGCACATTACTATACTTACAATAATGTTAATGTGCTAAATACCCTTCAATATATTACTGATCGAAGTGAATAAAAATGAAAATGTAATAAGTATCTGATTTTCACATGAAAGTAAACTGGGAGTAATTTCATTGAATTCAGTGAGTTTGCTCTGTACCAAAAAAAACATTACTGAATTGTGTCAAAAGTGCCACTGTAAGTACTGATTAATTTATGTGGTAGCAAAAATGTATTAGCTCCATGGAACATAATTTTTTAAAAAATGTTTTTACTAGGCGTGTTGGATAAGTGCAGTTCTACACTGTTGTTCTTCAGAGGTTTGTGATAGATCTTCCTAGATGCATGGTATAGAAATCACAGATGAACAACTGCTAGAGTAGTTATGGTTAGGATTTATCCAGGTCTGTTCTCCACTGGACTTGATGGTCACCAAAGCAAGTGAATCAAGATTGGAGGCAGCCTGAGCTGCTACACACTGGTAGAGTTCGCTGTCCTGAGGGATATGGGTCAGGTGGTCCTGTGGCCTCACCAGTGCTGAGTACAGGGGGACAGTCACTTCCTTGCTCTTGCTGGACATACTGTTTTTGATACAGGTCAGGATGCTGTTGGCCGTCTTGGCCACCTGGCACACTGCTGGCTCATATTCAGCCGGCTGTCCACCAGCACCCCCAGAACATTTTCTGCCAGGTAGCTTTCCAACCGCTCTTACAGCCTGTAGCATTGCAGGGGCTTGTTGTGACCAAAGTGCAGGACTCGGCACTTGGCCTTGTTAAACCTCATCCAGTTGTCCTTGGCCCATTGTTCTAGCCTGTCCAGATCCCTCTGCTGGGTTTTCTTACCCTTGAGCAGATCAACACTCCTGTTCAATTTGGTATCATCTGCAAACTTACTGATGTATGTCAGTGCTTATTGACGGAGGGAGGTAGATGAATCTGCTTCCATAGAAAGAAATGACCCACATAGATGGTAATAGGAAAAACTTTTTTCTTTTCCTCCTGTTTTTACCGTTTGAGATTCTATTACAATGTTATTGTTGGCTCCCCCCCCCGGTATTTATTAATTGCTTTTTCAAAATAAAAATACATGGTATTACTTTCATTTAGTAACATTGTGTCACATTAGTGACATTTTCTCTTTTTCTGTCTTTATGTAACAGTCCTACATTTCTTTTGTTCTTCATCCTTCTTTTCTTATATATTTCCTGGCATGTATCTACTCCATCCTTCTTTCACTTCCAGAATCATAACTGGAGCTTAAGTATATTACAGTGTGACATTAGAGCTGATGTCTCAAACATTAACTAAAGAAGTTTCGTCAGGGTTGAATGCAGGGGATGACTTCTGTGGTGACTCCAGGATTGCAGGAGCAGGAAGACAAGGTCAGAGGAGGGCAAGCAGCCCTGCAGAGGAGGGGAGGCACTTCCCTGGAATTAGGGTTTTCCTTCTCTTGAGCAACCATGCGAGGAGCTGGTGGGAGAAAGACAATTGCTTTCACAATGCTTGTTGTCATGAAGGAAGTTTCCAGAACACAGGCTGTGCATGATATGCCACCGACCCATTTCCTGGAAGATTCTGGAAGCACAGACTGTGCATGATATCTAATTAGCATAAGGATCCAAATGCCCACCTGGAGGTGAAGCAAGGCTGCCTATATAAGGTCACGAATCAGAGCCCCAGGCTGCGGTGCCCCTAGGAACTGGACATCTAGGCTGGCTGGACCAATGCTGGACCCAGGACTGGTGAAAACTTTCTTTTCTATCTTTCTTTTTTTTTTTTTTAATCTTTGGTTATCAAGGTTTAAATATATTGCAAGGTTTGTTGATTTGCTATTTTGCCAATACTTTTGTGAGCACCTAAAGTTATTTCCTTATCACACCAATATTGTTCCTAGCAAATAAAGTTGTGTTTTGTGAATTGGAGGATCCCTGGTGTCATTTCACCTTAATCCTGACCTGGAAATTAGAGAACTTGAGTCATCATCCTGGTTGTCCAGGACATGACATATGGTACTTTCAGCTGTTCTTCTATCATTATTCACATTATTTAGCCAGTGAAACTATTTTCAGAATGATAAACTGGTACAATGTAGTAAAATCCCTTTTTACAATACATGTTATCAGAACTACATGTTTCATCTATATTATTCTAATAAAGAATTAATTACAATCTTCCTCAAATAATGTGACATACTACTTTCTCTTCCTGTGCTTAATTTCAGTCAACTGGAAATAATATTTAAATGTAAGAATTTTAATTATTTTTAAACCTTTGGCCATTGTAGTAGTCATAACACAGAGTAGCTTTACATTCCCATATAAAGAAATGTCTAACTTCCATAATGAAAGAAAAAACAGATACTGGATGAAAAAACTGGCTCATTTATTTTTCCTGTGGTTGGCACTCAAGGAAAATAAGAGCCATTATTCTAACTGGTTGTAATTAGAAGGTTTTTTTTCGCGTAAATAGATGCATTGAGTCTATTCACTTGCGTCATTAGCCTTGTAGGTTAAAGGTAGTAAGTTCAGGACTCCGGCTAGCGTCACCCACAGTGTCCTTTACTTCTGAGTAGATTCAATAAGTTGATGCAATCTGAAATTTTGGGTGAATTCCCTTTGTTGTTGTCGTCTTTTGTTTCATTGTGTTTTGTTTTCTAGGGAGATAAAAATTACCTTCTTTTGCAAGGTAAACGACCTTCTCTGGAACATTACAAATGTCAGTGTTAAGGATATTGGTTGACAGCAACTAGGAAAGCCCAGGAGCGAGCATTAACATGAGATGCATTTTGGCTGCTGGAGAGTAGCACTTATGTTTGGGGGCTTGTGTGAATTGTTTAATGAAGCTTAGTGTACCTGAACACTGGTCCACAGTGTAACCTCATTGCCAGAACTTAAAATATTTCTTCACTTTTCTCATAAGGCCGTTTCAAGATCTAACTTGCAGCAAGGCAGATATTTGTGAAAAGATGGGGGAAAAAAAATGGATATTAATCACTGCATTAAGTAGTAAGGAAAATGGAGTGGAAATCTTACTGTCTATTAAGTTCTGGTAGTGCCTAAGGCCAATAGAAGCTTTGAATGTTATTCCTTTTAGATCTCAGAAAACAGGATTCTGCTGAGGGATTTACTTTTTTATTTGGAAGTTACCTGCAGCATACAGAGAACTAGTTCATTTTAGCATAAATGTTTTCTCATACATTTCACCTACCCCCTGTTGTGTAAATTAACGATTAAACAATGTCCCTAAATACCTCTTCTCTTCTGAAATTCATCTCAATGATTTTGTAAATATCATAACATCAGGGATAGGTCTGACCTTCCACGTATAATTCCAACCCTATTGAGTCATAGAATCATATACTTTAGAAAGGAAACATGGCAGCTGTCCTAGTTTTACCTCCAGCACAAAGAGCATCCAGTTAGAACAGGTTGCTTGGAGCAATGTCCACTCAAGTTCTGAAAATCTCCAAGGATGGAGACTCACAACCACTTCAGAAAATCTGTTCCTATGTGTGACCACTATCACAGTAGATCTTTTTTTTCCTTTTATTGACTGAGATTTTCTCATGTTCCAAGCCTAGTTTCCAGGCCCGTTCATTCTGTGCTCCAGCCCTCTGACCACCTTGGTTGGTGGTCCTTCACTGAACTTGCTGCAGTATGTTAGAGTCACAGAATCACACAATCACAGAATGGTAGAGGTTGGAAGAGGCTTCTGGAGATAATCTAGTTGAACCCAGCTGCCAAAGCAGGTTCACCTAGAGCAGATTGCATAGGATCATGTCCAGACAGGTTTTGAATATCTCCAGAGAAGGAGGCTCCACAACCTCTTTGGACAGCCTATTGTAGTGCTCTGTCATTCTCAAAGGAAGTAAGTTTTTCTTCATATTCAGATGTAACTTCCTGTGTTCCAGTTTGCGCCTGTTGCCTCTTGTCCTATCACTGGGCACAACTGAAAAGAGACTGACCCCATCCTCTTGATGACCACCCTTTAGATATTTAAAACAATTTATAAGATCTCCTCTCAGTCTTCTCCAGGCTAAACAGATCCACATCTCTCAGTCTTTCCTCACAAGAGAGATGCTCCTGTCCCCAGATCATCTTTGTAGCTCTTCGTCGGACTCTCCAGTAGTTCCCTGCCACTCTTGAACTAGGGAGCCCAGAACTGGACGTAGAACCCCAGGATGCCGTTGACCTTCTTGACCACAGGGGCACATCGCTGGCTCATGGTCATCCTGTTGTCCACCAGGACTCCCAGGTCTTTTTCCACAGAGCTGTTTTCCAGCAGGTCAACCCCTAACATTTACTGATACACGGGGTTATTCCTCCCTAGTTGCAGTACCCTACACCTGCCATTGTCAAATTTCATAAGGTTACTCTCTGCTCAACTCTCCAGCCTATCCAGGTCTCACTGAATAGCAGCACAGCTTTCTGGTGTGTCAGTCACTCCTCCCAGTTTTGTGTCATTAGCAGACTTGCTCAG
>JAVFHW010050662.1:0-37520 GCA_032159205.1 Eurystomus glaucurus suahelicus
GGCCGGTTTTGCCATAAAGCAAAGTAAGGTTAAGGGACCAGCACGGGAGATCCAGTTCTTGGGAGTGAGGTGGCAAGATGGGCGTCGTCACATCCCAATGGATGTGATCAACAAAATAGCAGCCATGTCCCCACAAACCAGTAAACAGGACGCCCAGTCTTTCTTGGGCGCTGTGGGGTTCTGGAGGATGCACATCCCAGACTACAGCCAGATTGTGAGCCCACTCTACCACGTGACCCGAAAGAAGAACGATTTTGAATGGGGCCCTGAGCAACAACAGGCATTTGAACAGATTAAACAGGAGATTGTGCAGGCAGTAGCCCTTAGGCCAGTCGGGGCAGGACAAGGTATAAAGCATGTGCTCTACACTGCAGCCGGGAAGAATGGTCCTACCTGGAGCCTCTGGCAAAGGGCACCCGGGGAGACCCAAGGCCGACCTCTAGGCTTCTGGAGTCGTGGATGCAAAGGCTCCAAAGCCAACTACACTCCAACTGAGAAGGAGATATTGGCAGCGTATGAAGGAGTTTGAGCTGCCTCAGAGGTGGTCAGTACTGAAGCACAGCTCCTCCTGGCACCCCGACTGCCGGTGCTGGGCTGGTTGTTCAAAGGAAGGGACTCCTCTGCACACCATGCAACGAATGCCACGTGGAGTAAGTGGGTCGCACTAATAACACAACGGGCTCGAATAGGGAACCCCGCTCGCCCAGGAATATTGGAGGTGATCACGAACTGTCCAGAGGGCAAAGATTTTGGGATGTCACCACAGAAGAAGGTGACTCAAGCTGAGGAGGCCCCACCATATACCAAGCTGTCAGATGAGGAGAAGTGCTATGCCTTGTTTACTGATGGGTCTTGTTGCATTGTGGGAAAGCATTGATGGTGGAAAGCTGCTGTGTGGAGCCCCACATGACAAGTTGCTGAAGCCACTGAGGGACAGGGTGAGTCAAGCCAGTTTGCAGAGGTGAAAGCCATCCAGCTTGCTCTAGATATTGCTGAGCGAGAAAGGTGGCCAAGGCTTTACCTCTACACTGACTCATGGATGGTGGCAAATGCTCTGTGGTGGTGGCTGCAGCAGTGGAAACAGAGCAACTGGCAGCGTAGAGGGAAACCCATCTGGGCTGCTGGACTATGGCAGGATATTGTGGCTTGGGTGAAGAACCTAGCTGTGAAGGTGCGCCACGTGGATGCTCATGTACCCAAGAGTTGGTCCACTGAAGAACACCAGAACAACCAGCAGGTGGACCAGGCAGCTAAGATCAGGGTGGCTCGGGTGGATTTGGACTAGTAGTGCAAGGGTGAATTATTTCTTGCCTGATGGGCCCATAAGACCTCGGGTCACCAAGGAAGGGATACAACATATAGATGGGCTCGAGATCGAGGGGTGGACCTGGCCATAGATCCCGTTGCAGAGGTCATACATGAATGCAAAATATGTGCTGCGCTCAAGCAAGCCAAATGAATAAAGCCCCAGTGGTACGGAGGACGATGGCTGAAGTATAAATATGGAGAGGCCTGGCAGATTGACTACATCACACTGCCACAGACCCATCAAGGCAAGCACTATGTGCTTACAATGGTGGAAGCGAGCACTGGTGGCGGAAGTCATTGCTAGGCCAATCTCCATCACCTTTGGTAAATCGTGAGGAACAGGCGAGGTGCCTGAAGACTGGAGGAAAGCAAATGTCACTCCAATCTATAAGAAGGGCAGGAAGGATGATCTGGGTAACTACAGGCTGGTCAGCCTCACTTCCATCCCTGGAAAGGTGATGGAACAACTTATCCTTGGCGTTGTCTCTAGGCGTATCAAGGATAAGAAGGTTACTAGGTGAAGTCAGCATGGCTTTGCCAAGGGGAAGTCATGTTTGACCAACCTGATAGCCTTTTATGAAGACATTACCAGGTGGATGGATGGTGGCCATGCAGTGGATGTGGTCTATCTGGATCTCAGCAAGGCATTTGACACCGTCTCCCACAGCATCCTCATAGGTAAACTGAGGAAGTGTGGTCTAGATGACCTAGTAGTGAGGTGGGTTGCTAATTGGTTGAAGGGAAGAAGTCAGAGAGTTGTCAGTGGGGCAGAGTCTAGTTGGAGGCCTGTGTCTAGTGGGGTCCCTCAGGGGTCAGTGCTGGGGCCGGTGCTTTTCAATATATTCATCAATGACCTGGATGAGGGATTAGAGAGTGTTGTCAGCAAGTTTGCTGATGATACGAAACTGGGAGGGGTAGCTGACACACCAGAAGGCTGTGCTGCCATTCAGAGAGACCTGGACAGGCTAGAGAGCTGGGCGGGGAGAAACCTTAGAAGTTCAACAAGGGCAAGTGTAGAGTTTTGCACTTGGGAAAGAATAACCCCAGGTACCAGTACAGGTTGGGGACTGCCCTGCTGGAGAGCAGTGTAGGAGAAGGGGACCTGGGGGTTCTGGTAGACAGCAGGATGACCATGAGCCAGCAGTGTGCCCTCGTGGCCAAGAAGGCCAATGGCATCCTGGGGTATATTACAAGGGGAGTAGCAAGTAGGTCAAGAGAGGTCCTCCTGCCCCTCTACTCTGCCCTGGTGAGGCCACATCAGGAGTATTGTGTCCAGTTCTGGGCCCCTCAGCTCAAGAGAGACAGGGAACTGTATGAGAGAGTCCAGCGCAGAGCCACCAAGATGATTAAGGGAGTGGAACATCTCCCTTATGAGAAAAGGCTGAGGGAGCTGGGTCTCTTTAGCTTGGAGGAGACTGAGGGGTGACCTCATAAATGTCTATAAATATATCAAGGGCGAGGATGGAGCCAAGCTCTTTTCAGAGACGTCCAATGACAGGACAAGGGGCAATGGGTACAAGTTGGAACATAGGAGGTTCCATAAAAATATTAGAAAAAACTTTTTCACGGTGAGGGTGACAGAGCACTGGAACAGGCTGCCCAGGGAGGTTGTGGAGTCTCCTTCTTTGGAGACATTCAGAAGCCGCCTGGACGCATTCCTGTGCGATCTATTGTAGGTGATCCTGCTCTGGCAGGGGGGCTGGACTAGATGATCTCTGAGGTCCCTTCCAACCCCTAACATTCTGTGATTCTATTTTTCTTTTTCCAATATGTTTCTCCCTTATTTCCTTTCTCTTTCCTTTTGCAGAATGGAGAGAGGTTAATAGCATCTGTCCTTTAGTGGCTGGCCCAGCCCTGACCCTTGACAGTGCAGGAGCTGTTGAGATTAGTGCCCACCTCTCAACAGAGGGTCCAAGGCTGGAAATGAGGGAGGGAAGTGCAGTTGTCAATGCTTCCTCCTTTATTCTCCTTCTCTTGCATAGCTAGAGCTTTTTCAGTGCTGCTGCAGCCACTTTCACCTTGTTTTTTGCATCCCTTTCCCAACAGTGTTTTATTCCCTAGAGTGAGGACAGTCCCTTGCTTTCTAGTGGGTAATAATGTTTCTTCCAGTTTCTTACTAGAAGCAAAGTGTTTTGGCTTTGGAGATGTGTGACGCAACTTGTCTGAAAAATACCGGTTACATATAATCATAGATTTTGTTTTATATACTGCTTTTTCCATGTGTTTTTTAGGATTAATTGCAAAATAAAAATGGCAACTGACTAGGTAATAATGCTAGTAAAATGTGATTTTAAAAATTGCTCACTTCTACTACTCAGTATGAAATAGCTTTTATCCTGTTTAAAATGATTGTCTTTCAGTTGCTCCAAATGGAAGCATTCTGAGTATCCAAAATCATCTTGTTACACAAAGTTTCTGTTTTCCTGAATTGGTACAGTGTAGGATGTACCTATAATATATTCCAAGGAGAAACACTAGTTTTAGCACAGCTGTATTAATCCCCTGCCCATTACTGTGATTTGTATTGTGTGAGTGGCCAGCATTTAACTCTCAATTTTACTTTCTTAGTTGATATTATTTGCTATGCAAATACTTTGTTTAAGCTCTGATTATTGTTTTAAACTAGAGGCGAAAGTAGGTGAGAGGCTAACATGGTTCTGCTTTAATTGCCAGAGAGATTACTAATAACTGTTTCTACAGATCATTAGATTGTAAAATCTTTGTTGAAGGGGCCTCCAGAGGTTTCACTGTTTAACAGTGCTTACCCAGCTGCCAGGAAGCTAAGGCCCAGGGGCATGTCAGGATAAACTTAGGTACAGTTGAGCACAACCCATCATTTTGCTTAGCTCTTGCATAAATATCACTCTTGGAAAAGCTTTTTTCCTACTGACCCAGCTGCTCACAAAGCTAGCAGAGATGTGCAGTAGTTTAGGTTGATTAGAAAATCTGAGTGGGGTGCTTTCAGTTTAACTGTAATAAGTGAAGGGAAAAGAACTTTACCTTTTTTTTTTTTTCTTAATGAATGCTTGACTGTAGTATAAAGTCCTACAATGTTTCAATATTTTTCATTTTTCCCCCTTTTTTCTAGGGTATATTTCATCCCTATGATAGTGGGCACATAGCAATGACTTACACAGGTCTGTCATGTCTGCTTATTCTTGGAGATGATTTAAGTCGCGTAGATAAAGATGCCATACTGGCAGGACTGAGAGCTCTTCAGCTGAAGGATGGAAGGTAAAAAGATACTTTACACTCTACAATTCTCTGGAAGGTTAATAGAAAGTCCAGATGTGGAATGAAACATAAGAAACATAGATTTTATGAAAGTAGCTATTTAATACTCATTCCATTAGAAAATAACTTCGGTGGATGATCATTACCAGTCATAGAACACATGCCAGTTTACAGGACCAAACAGCACTTCGTGTACAGATTTGCTTTTGTCTTGGAGAATGATGGTATTTGCTTACAAGTTGCTTACAAGTTAATGGATTGGTTTGTCTTGAAGGTAGTGGTTTTTCTGCTCCGCTATCCAGATATGTGAGGCTTTCTGTGTTTACATTCTGGTTGTTGCAGGGCTGCGGAAAACTGTGGTGATAATGTTTGCATTGTGGGTGGATGGGCTTGTTTAGTTTTGAGAGATTCAAGATATCAATATACAGGATTAATGAACCTATATATTACTTGTAATAGGAGTATAGCATTAGTAACTTCATTATGAGATATGTCCTTTATGCATGCATTTTTTAATAGGTGGTATATAGCCCTTGATCTGCTTCTATTGATGGGGTTTCTGGTTTGTTTTTTAATGCAGGCTGAATCTGGTAGGTAATGAAAACTTCTGGTAGTGCACATGATCTATCTATGCTGTCAAATTTTAATGAATGTCATTTTTGAAAGAGTACTTTAAGAAATGCAGGATTACAGAAGTGTTCATGAAGGAATTACCTTCCTTTAGGAAGATATATCACTTCACAGTGAAATTGACGTTACCCTTCATGAGTTAAAGATTTTGTTTTGGTGAAATGGCTGTGTTGCCTAGACAGTTTTTATAATGAAAACTTTTTTTTTGCAACACAAGTAGAAAAAGATAATGTTGCATGTGTTTTTAGAAAGAAAAAGCAAATGCAAAGCTACAGAATGTTCAGAATGCAAGTGGTGAATATGAACTATATGATGTACAGTTTTCTGTTTATAACAGCAGACTGACCTCAATGGGCCAAGTCCTAATGTATGTATACAGTTACATATACATGCTTTTCTTCATTTGCTGTAGTTTGCAGTTTCTTCAAGCATGTGGAGATGCCTGTTCCATTTTTTCCAAGCATCTGTTATATGTCAGATCCTTTTTTTAAAGTATATCCAAAACAAAGGAGTTGCTCCCAACTCACTAGCATCTTCAAGTGGTTACTTGTCTGTCATCTTGCCTGATTACTGTAGTGAGCTCCATGCAGTTAATGCTTTCTACATGTTTGTATCATGTGTGATTTTAATGTACAAACTGACTCTTACACATGATGCTGTGTTTTATATTCCTTACTGAAGAGTGCCAGCTGGCCCCTGTAGGGAAAGAAGAGTGCTTTGCACTGGTATAGAATTGTTCCTTTGGCAGGAGTCAGTTTCTACTGTGAGTGACATTTTCATACCTATGAAAACTACTCTCAGTGCCCCAAAGGGGGAGGATGTGTGAAGGCCAGAACTTGAGCTACCATCTTGTCTAGATGGAAACAGCAAGTGAGCTCAGTGAGGGAAAGGGACAATTTTCTGGTGTAACCCTACTGTAAGTATGCTAGTCTTCATTAAAGGTATGAAGAAACAAAAAAAAATACCAACCAACCCCCCAGAATTTGAATTTATATTGTCTCTTTTTATATTACAAATGCGTGTATTTAAATTTCTACCTTACCTTAGCTAAATGTGATTTGAAGTATCTGGATAACATACAGTGCTTTTGTGACCTAAGGATGACGTGAGACTCTAAACCACAGTATTGGCACATGTTAAGAAGTGGTTTGGTTTTCCAGAATGTCCTGTGACATATCCAGAGAGCAATTGAGTTAATTGCTATTGAGTGGCAGAGAGCAGGGCCTGTCACCGCTGGGGTTAGGAGATATGAGAGTATCTCCCAGTAAATGCTGGAGGCTTTTCCGCTGAAGAAGTGGTGTACATAATTGAATCTCACGATCAGAAGGAGTGTCATTGTAGTGGTAGTTGTGCTTAAAAGACTGTCTTTAAAGTCAGAAGTACCTTTTTTCTTTTTAGAAGAGATTTGTCAGGAGAACTCATAAAAATACTCTGTGCTGGCTTCTTGTGAATGTTTATGGCAACAAAATTACTAGCTAGCTCTTTGAACCAACTGGAGGCTTGTCAGATAGCAACTTGTAGAACAAACAGTTGAAGATTTATTAAACTTATTACCTGTTTCTGTTAATCATAGAGTCATTTAGGTTGGGAAGGATCTTTAATATTATCGAGTCCAACAATTAACTAGCACAGCCAAGTCCACCACTAAACTGTGTTCTTAAGTGCTACATCTACAAGTGTTTTAAATTCCTGTGGGGATGCTGACTCCATCGCTTCCCTGGACAGCCAGTTCTAGTGCTTCACAACCCTTCTCGTGAAGAAATTTTTCTAATATCCAACCTAAACCTTCCCTGGTGCAACTTGAGGCTATTTCCTCTTGTCCCCTTGCTTGTTACATGGGAGGAGAGACTGACTCCTACCTGGCTAAAGCCTCCTTTCAAGAAGTTGTAGAGAACAATAAGGTCTCCCCTCAGCCTCCTTTTTTCCAGGCTAAACAACCCCAGTTGCCTCAGCTGCAGCTCATAAGACATGTGCTTCAGACCGTTCACTAGCTTGGCTGCCCTTCTTTGGATCTTCTCTAGCACCTCAATGTCCTTGTTGTAGTGAGAGGCCTAAAACAGAACACAGTATTGTAGGTGTGGCCTCACCAATGCTGAGTACAGGGGGTGGGATCGCTTCTCTAGTCCCTCTGGCCACACTGTTTCTGATAAAAGCATCCAAGTCACAGCATCTGTCTTCATTTTAAGGGTCTCTGAGAGGGCACAGGATTGTACCCAGATAACCCAGATACGACAACTTTAAAATGTTCATAGAGTTCAGAAAGACTGTAGTCATATGAAATTAAAAACTGAGTTGAGGATCTTTTTCACCATTTGTATTACAAATGGTAGTGATAACAATTACATTTATATATACATGCAAAACTGATCCTGAAGTTGCACTCAGGAGGGAAAGCCTTATGAGCTATTAAGATTTCTAGGAAGGCAAAGAATTCTGCCCAAGAGAGTAAATGGTAACTCATGCATCAGTGTATATACTGTGATAGGTGAAACACTGCTTTTCATATGTTCTGGTGTAACAGGCTGTACAATGTATAATGACAGAAATGTTTCTTTCAGTTTCTGTGCAGTGCTGGAAGGAAGTGAGAATGATATGAGGTTTGTGTACTGTGCTTCCTGCATCTGCTACATACTTGATAACTGGTCAGGCATGGATATGAAAAAAGTTACAGACTACATTAAAAAAAGTATGGTGAGTATTCACAAAGTGTTGTTTCATACTACATTTTGAAGTTACTAGCTTTATTTCTTAATCATGACAAAAAAAATCTCTCCATCCAAATTGAAATATTAAGGTATTTTATTTCTTTTCTGTTCCTACTTTAGTGAGTTGAAAATGATAAAGTACATTGGTTTTTTGCCCCTGTAGTTTCATTGTGATGTATGTACTAGTATTATAATTTGGTGTTTTCTTTTAAAATTCAATCTAAAATTCAAAACAATTTTTTTTTAAACTGAGGCCTGATGTTCCTGTAACTTAGAAATAAGTGCATAAGTGAGGCATTGTATCAATAAAACTCTTACATTTCAATGAGCTATAGTCCTGGTTTTTAAGTTATATACAGAATCAGAGGAAAAACCTAATTATTGACATCAGTTCAAGCTTAATAAGGGTTTCCAGTCATGCACATCATTACTTCTTAAATATTTGGAAAGAAGAAAAATGTTAGTATGTTAGGGACTGGAACACCTCCTTATGAGGAAAGCTGAGAGACCTGAGGCTGTTTAACCTGGAGAAGGCTGAGTGGGGATCTTATTGCTGTTTATATCTGAAGGGCGGATGTCAAGAGAATGAGGCCAGTCCCTTTATGGTGGTGCCCAGTGATAGGACAAGGAGCAGTGGGCACAAACTAAAACATAGGAAGTTCTACCCAAACATGAGGAAAAACTTCTTTTCTGTGAGGGTAATGGAGACCTGGAACAGGGTGCCACAGAGAGATTGTGGAGTCTCTTTGGAGACTTTCAGAACCCGCCTGGACGCATTCCTGTGTGACCTGCCCTGGGTGAACTGACTTTGGCAGGGGGGTTGAACTAGATGATCTCCAGAAGTCCCTTTCAACCCCTCCCATTCTGTGATTCTGTGATACAGACTTCTTTTCCAGTTTGCACATTCTGTGCAAACTGTCTCTCCATATTTGGTTGGAGCAAAAGAGTTTTCAGGTTCTTTCCATAATGTTTCACTTGTTTAATTGTGTTTCATTTCCAAGACTAAAATAAAAGTTTATTCAAAGAAGCTGAATAAGTTTGAAAACTACAGTTCCCTGAATGTGAGTAAAAATACACAGTAAACTCTTCTGGTCCACAAAAATTTATGGTGACATAGAACCATTGTAAACCAGTATGTTTTAGTAGTTGCTATCAGCAGTGAGATTGTAAAGTTTTAAGTGAGAAACAAGTCTAAAAAAGAGTGAATCTCCTGATTCAGAGCAAATTGTTTTTTGTTTTTTAAGGAGGTAAGGTTTTTTAAGGATAGATGCATAAGCACTTCTTACTATACATCACAGGAAGCTTTCTGACACCCTGCCTTGGACCAGCCAAGTTGATCAAGGGCAGTTTTCAGTCCTACAGGCATACAGACCAGCAGTCTGTTCCCACTCTACTAGCACCTTTTATGCCCTTTTTCCCATTGTTTTGCCTTGCTTGTTCCTCCCCAGCCTGCTTTAATCTTTCCTTTCCTCACCTTTGTCTCTTTCCCTAGCCATCCCATAGTAAGTTATGCACACCACTTCATTCCCCAGAAAACACCCCATAACAAGCTTTATACAATTCCAGAATTTTCTTCCCCTGCATCCCATAAGAGTACTCCAGTACTGTACCCCTCTATTTAGTAGCCCACTTTAGTTAGCATGGGTTTCTAGGGTGAGAATATCCCTGCTGTATTCTCTCAGTGGGTTTCACCCAAGGACAATGATTTATCCGTTGTCCTGTTGCTCTGAAGGGAGAAGCAGAGTCAGGATGCTTGTTTTTCACTGATTAGGTCAGGAAGGTTCTTCCTGCTTTGGTCTTTGCTGGACCTTAGTATTTACTGAGATTAGCTTTTAAGCAGATAGCTTAGCAGAGATACAATAGGAGAATCGAGTGTTAAGAAACAATGGAGAACAAAACCGAAGAGCAGAATCCTCATAGTGTTGTTCCCTGCATCACATCCACTGTTAGTTGGCATTTTTTTACACCTGAGTGCAGTTTTGGTCCCAAAGGATATGGTGGAACTAAGGGGAGTAGAAAGAAACATGCATTGAATTGTCAGAGCTGTGAACCAGCTTGTGTAAAAGGAGCCTTTAATATACCAGGACTCTTCATTCTGGAAATGAGATAATTAAGTGGAGGATGACAGAGGTATGTGAATTAATAAGTAGCACTTAAAAGATGAAGTGAGCAGGGAGCAATTATTTCTAAGACAAGAACTAGAGAGCATCATCTGAGGCCATTGGTAGAACAGGCAAGTGTAGATTTTGAAAGTTTGGAGCTTTGAAATGGCACCGGAGATTTTACTGTCTAACAGTGATCTCGAACTAAATCTGTAGTTTAGTTCTAGAGGCTTAGCATTAATCATTTTATCTGCAACTCAAATTGTTATGTTCCTACTGGGAAAATTGACACCACTTTAAGAATAAATAAATAAAAACTTGAACAGAACAAGACCTCTTGGAATGGCTCCTAGTCACACTTAGTTGACCAGGGAAGTAAAACTGGAGTCTGGGCATAACCACAGTCCCTAAAGTGCTGTGGCTTGCCACAAAGACCGTTTTTTCGTGCCTAGCTCAGAGTATCTTAAAGTAAGCAGCCTTCTGTAGGCAGCAGTTGTCGTAGCATGTGTGCTCGTGTAACAAGAGATACTGTATTCTTGTACACTTTTACTGTGCATTGATAGATTGACTGCACACTGTGTTCAGTAGGACTAGTTTTTAAAAGCTTTGGTGTACCATTAGCTCACTGCAGAGCTGGTATGCATGTGTACAGTACTCCTGTCTGGGTCTTCTGGATGTGCACTGCTTGGTCAGACCAGTATTTCACTGCACAAACTCAGCTGCAACGTGTCTGGCACTTCTAAGCAGAATCTTTGCATCCTGCTTGGTCACATCGTAGAGTTGAAGATGTCTGAAGAATTTGCATGTGTTTGAAGAGTAGCCCTATGTGAAAATAATTTCACAGTAGTGGTTGTTCCTTTCCACAACCCTCCTTGAGATGTATTCCGGTTGAATTACCTATCACATGAACCAAGTATTTCTTAAAGTTATATTTCTTAAATACAGTGAATTTGAAATGTGATATCCAAGAATGTTAGCTTGATTTTTCCTGTTTTGTAGATGATGCTAAAAATAATTGATATAATTACAATTCAAAGTAAATTCGATATTATTTCATTTGTTATTCCTTGTGTAACTAACACAGTGAATATTGCTGCAGACTGTCTTGCAAATGCTTATTCCTGTTTTGCTACTACATTAACCTCATTTTGGTACTTCCATTAATTACAATAGGAAAGAGATTGCGTTGCTCAGTAGTAAATTGCTGTGACAGACAGGTGTGGTTTTGCTTTACTATCATACGTCATCATTTGCATATAGGTGAAGCAAGTGATAGTTAAACTTTTTTCAGTTGTTCAAATTGGCATGCATGTCACATGCAATTGATATTGGGTGGAGAAGTAACATGACTGGTTAAACACAGTAATCTTTGTAGTAAGCTTCTGAACTTTTTAGCTTTTCTGAATTTTTTTCTCTTTAGTGATACAGTATAAGAATTGTGACATACAATTCAGTACAGCTGAGGGAAGAAGGAGGGGTTGTGTACTTAAACCTTATGTCGAACAGCGGAAGGTTGGAACATGAAACAGTGATGTTGCTATATTGAGAAGAATAATGGTTAAAAAATTGAATTTTCATACAGGGTGTGTAGCCCTCTTGTTACCACTTGACTAAAAAGTGATACACAATACAAGTCACAAAAATATTTGTGGATCAGTTTTATTGTCAGTAAAATAGCCAAGTTTCAATGACAATTGTTATCAGCCTAGGCTGATTTTTAGACTTGACATTCAAAAGTCGGATCTCTTGCTAATCAAAAACTTACAGACACGAAGATGCTGAAATTTTAAATGACTTCCACAGACTCTAAAATACTTTTTGCAACATGGTTTGTTTTACCACAGGTTTAGGTAGAGATACTGCAGGAGGCTTCTTCTAGTATAGCAGAATTCTCTTGAAATGCAGGTATATTAGTCTGTTGATATAATTAAGCTGGCTTAGTGAAACTTTTAGAGTGTGAAGCAAAAACTGTACCCAATTGGATCTACACACTTCCTGTGATAGTATTTAATTATGCAGGTTTTCATGTTGCAGTAACCTCAAGCCTCTTTTGCATATAATTTCCTGGATCTTTTCGAAAGGGCAAAGAAACAAAAACATTTCCCTAGCTCTTTAACGCACACAAGTCCCCAAAGAGCAGCTACTATCTGTAAATAAATAGGCATCAGTGAGCCAAAGGTCAACTGTTGTCTATTAAAATATCAAGCTAATTGTACAGCCCAACACAGTACAGTCTGGGATGCACACTTAACAGCTTGTCTCCAGAGCTAATTACTTTTGTCATACATAAAGCAAACCACTCTCTCTTAACAGTTTGTAGAGTTAATTAGCTTTGGCAGCATAGCTTTGCTAATCAGCTTGCCTTTGCTTGGCAATTAATGGATCTGTTGAGCGTAGTAGCACATTTGCATTGTGTTCTCAAAAGGCAGTGCGTAGTGTTTACACTGTTTTAACATTCCGATGTTCATAGGTTTACTTAAAATTGACTGCTTCAAATTTTAGAAGGTCAAGCTGCAGCGTGTAATCTTTTTAGTTGCTTCAATTTGCAGTAACAACTCAAAAACTGAATAACGCAGTTTTAATGTACCTTCTGTGTTTGCTTCTGTTTTTCTTCTCAATGCCAGCTTTAAAAACAGGTCTGCAAAATAATCCTTAGGTCATTCATAAAGACGTGCTAGCTTCTGTAGCTAGCATGAGAAACATGAGAAATTCATAGTCAGCACCTGGAAGGAATAGAAGTTAAAATTGCTTCCTATCTGATCAGATATTGAACCAATCATTAATTGAGCAGTTAATACAGAAGGTGTAGGACCTGTGTAATTAAACATCAAAAGTTAAACTTCATTTTTGTGCCTACTAAACAGGTTGTCATTTGCTTAGTGATAATTTATTAAGTATCCTATGAATTTTTGTAAAATAAACATTGTCCACTTTATGAGTTACTTTAATCTCTTGTTTCTTATCATGCAAAATGATTTAATGAATGTTTAGGAAAGATTGTTACTCTTACATATACAGTATCAACTGCTCCTGCATTGCTCATGACAGACTTGTACTGTAATATTCTTGGTGATTTGTTTGTCAAAATCAAGTTTCTCCTTTCTTTCACTTAAAGTGATTTTTCAGCATTGTTAAGCTATTTTTAACAGTAATATTTTATAGGGCAGGTGAAGTTTAGTCTGGTAGTTTGCTTTATTATGTTGCGACTTCTGCTTTCATCCCTCTCATCCCCTTCAATTTTTTTTTTAAAGCCTAGTGTTCTTGCTCCTTAGTAATTTTTGTACTTGAGTACAGATTTCTTGTACTTGAGCATTGTACACAGTAATAGCCTACATTTTGCCTTTTTGTATGTTAACTAGCTTTTCAGTTAGAGACATGTAATTCATGCATTTAAATTTGTTTGCAATTACAAATCCATTTTCCCTTTTTATAAAGACAAAAAAAATCAGGTGGATTTTTTTTCTTTTTCCTTAATGGTTATCTGTATCACATGCTTTTCCTTTTTGGCAAAGACATGTTTACTCATTTTCAGAATTCTAATATATGTCTAAACTAAAACTCATAAATGTCATAAATACTGCTTGCATTGAAACAAGACTGTTTTGTGCCAAGTGCTTTTTGAGATGTAGGTTCTGATTTTAAGCAGGTTAAATGGTGGTTACTGTCTAATGATATTTTTGCTCGTAAATGGAAAAATTGCAATGTCTGTAAAAGTGATGTGTTTCTAAAGTAACTGGTGTGTGGTTATTTTTCTTCAGTCTTACGATAATGGCCTGGCACAGGGACCTGGGCTAGAGTCTCATGGTAAGAATATTAAATGTTCTACACCTACTTTTAAGACTAGGATTGAAAATGCTCTAAGAGGTGCATGGTACATCATGCCTTTCCTTCTTGTCTGATTTTAAGGACGTGGGATGAGGAGGAGCAAATCCAAAATGTACCTCAAAATATCATCTATCTTCTTCCCTTAGTTCCAGCTCAATATCAGAGCAGATGGATTCTTAGTATATAAACTCTATTAATCTTACCTCATGAATGTTTTGTTGAAAGGTGTTAGCTGTAGTTCTTATATCTTGCTGACAGAGCAAATTTTTTCCCTGTAAACCATTGCTACTCTGGATTTATCAGTGAGAGATTTTGTGGACTGCTGTGTAACGTAAATTGCACAGCATTAAGAGGCAATCCAGCTTTAAGAAAATGAATTAATATTTATTTGTACAAGAATTGGATTGAGGTCTTTTCCCCTTAGACATACATGCTGAACTAAAGTGCTTTTATTTATTTGGAGTTTACACTTAAAATTAACACTTTCATACTTTTAAAAATCCATTGATTTAACTGTTACTACCCTAGTTACAGTTCTGACTGACATCCTACAGGCTTCAGTGAAAATCTGGATATCAAAATGTTCAAGTCAACTCTCTCTTCGCAGGTGGCTCTACGTATTGTGGTATTGCGTCACTGTGTTTGATGGGTAAACTGGAGGAAGTTTTTTCAGAAAAAGAACTAAACAGAATAAGAAGGTGGTGTATAATGAGACAACAGAGTGGCTTCCATGGACGACCCAACAAACCTGTAGACACTTGCTATTCCTTTTGGGTGGGAGCAACATTGAAGGTAGTGTATAGAACAGCTACAGGATAGTTAGTGACTTATTTTCGTTTCTGTAAGCATCACATCTTTTCTTTGCTTGAAAGAGTTACATATTTGGCACAAGTGCATGACTATGCAGAGATCACTATAAAGGTCTTTCATCTTGCAAAAATGCAGGATATGAAGGTTTACCAGGTTAGTGCTGTCTCTACTGTCACTGCTTATCCCATAAATTTGCATGATATTTTAGATTCAAAATACAGAAAGACTTTGTATATTAGTGTAATGGTCTAATTTCTTTACAGCTCTTGAATGTATTCCAGTATGCAGATTTTGAAAGAAACCGAAATTACATCCTGTCAACTCAAGATCGCCTTGTTGGTGGATTTGCCAAGTGGCCAGATAGCCACCCAGGTAAATTTGCTTTAAAGAATTATGGTGATTGTGTTCTGAGCTAGAAATACATGCAGCAGTCAGACATCTGAGGGGTGTAAAGGAAGTTTTCCCCCCTTGGAACAATGGAAAAAAACAACCAAACTTAAAATACGAGCCTTTTCAAGGTTTAAGTGGAAAGAGGGAGATACAGTTTTGCCTTGTTCAGCCACAGAGCAAGTGAGCTATTGTTGTTCAGACTGTTGCTGAAAGAGTACCACTGTCCACTTAGGGCTAGACAAGGCTTTCACTATGTGTTTAACTGTTCTGGTTAATGGTAACATTGTGCAGCAGGTGCCTTTGTAAATGCTCTGAGTGAAGTAATTTAAAACATTTCTTTCCTTAACAAAGGAATCCTCTAAGCTCGTTCAAAAGTCAATGATGTATGTAAAAACAGTCAGAGTTTTCATAGTTACATATTATGATTAACAGATTGTAGTTACACATAACAATTTTACACAGTATATCTCAAAGTTAATTATTAGCCTTTTGGAAGTGGATAATTTAATGAAAAACTTGAGAAGATGCTAAAATCTTTAAATTTTAAATAATTTTGAAAGATGCTAGAATTCGATGAAGGTATTGTGAATTTGTGAAAACAAACCTTGTGCCAGTAGTGTTGCCCAGTGGCATTTTGTACAGGGAAGTAAACAGTCTATGAACTGAGCAAATAAGATAAAAATCAAATCATAATAAAGGATGAGTCTGTTCATAATCTGTACCCTGACATTTTGTCCTTTCATCATCTGATTTTGGATAACAGTTGAAAATTTTTCAAGGTGGACTCACATTGGAACACAGTGCTTGTAATAGATGTGCTCCTTCCACTCCCCTGAAAACCAGCTCAGGATACCTAAGGATTTTATCACTATTTGCTCTGCATTAGTAATATGAAATATTTCTGTTTGTCTTGATGAACCACTTAGTGAGCTAGGAATTAAAAAAATCTGTTAAAACCCTAGTCATGGACAAAGTTCCTTAATCTGCCTTGTAGCATAGCTCTGACTGTTTGAGATAAGTTTTGAGAAAAGCAGGTCTAATAATAAAGCAGTTTTCCTTTGATTTGTGTGGTGTTCCAGCCTGAACAGTGCTGTTTTCTATAAACCAGCCTTTTGCTGCCTCTCGTTTTGTTGTGATAGGTGGGCTTATTACAGTATTCTTTCCTGAGGCAGATGGTGGCATAAGACTGTTCATGTTTTGGAGGAAAGAGTAAAAAATTAATGCAGTTCTAATGTGAAGGGTGACTGTAAATGCAGCATTGCAAAGTTTTTCTGTGGAACTGTGATTTTATTGTCGTACGTACACAGCCTCCTACAAGCTTAGTCTGGTATCTGAAAGGCAAGCTGTCTTTTGATCATTATGCCTCCACAATAAAGATTTCATAGTTTACTAACATGAAGCATCTGTGCAACTCCCATTGTTCTCAAAAGCTTACTGTTGGTTAAGTCCTCTTGACAGTCCTCCTGACTTCAGTGTGGATGCAAAAAGTGAAGGTAACAAGAGTGGTATGGGTCATCTTGCAAATGAGTTCATGGTTCTATTGAGGTTGAATATGGACAGAAATGATTCATTCTCCTTGAAGCAATTGCTATTTGTAGTGCTCATAATAGTGGCCTCAGTTTGGTTTTGCTGCAAAAGTCAGATGTGACAGAATATTACAGGAAAAGTTTGCAAAGTAAGAACATGACATTTTTTCAAAGGTGCTTTCTAATATAGATTCGGAATCTGAACTTCTGTAGCTCAGGTGACACCAAATTGAGCAGGAGTGTTGATGTGCTTGAGGGTAGGAAGGCTCTGCAGAGGGATCTGGACAGGCTGGATCAATGGGCCAAGGTCAGTTGTATGAGGTTTAACAAGGCCAAGTGCTGGATCCTGCAGTTTGGTCACAACAACCCTTGGCAACACCACAGGCTTGGGGAAGAGTGGCTGGAAAGCTGCCAGGAGGAAAAGGACCTGGGGGTGCTGGTGGACAGCCGGCTGAATATGAGCCAGCAGTGTGCCCAGGTGGCCAAGAAGCCCAATAGCATTCTGTCCAGTATCAGAAATGGTGTGTCCAGCAGGAGTAGGGAGATGATCGTGCCCCTGTACTTGGCGCTGGTGAGGCCACAGCTCAGGTACTGTGTGCAGTTCTGGGTGCTGCAGTGTAAGAAGGACATTGAGGTGCTGGAGTGGGTCCAGAGAACGGCAACCAAGCTGGTGAGAGGTCCAGAGAACATGTCTTAGAGGAGTGGCTGAGGGAACTGGGACTGTTTAGTCTGGAGAAGAGGAGACTGAGGGGAGACTTTATTGCTCTCTACAACTACCTCAAAGGAGGTTGTAGAGAGGTGGCATTTGGTCTCTTCTCCCACATAACTAGTGATAGGAAGAAAGGAAATCACCTTAAGTTACGCCAGAGGAGATTTAGGTTGGATATTAGGGAACATTACTGCAAGAGTGGTTAGCCATTGGAACAGGCTGCCCAGGGAAGTGGTGGAGTCACCATCTCTGGAGGTGTTCAAAGAACATGTAGATGTAGCACTTCAGGCCGTGGTTTAGTGGTCATGGTTGTGTTGGGTTGATGGTTAGACTTGATCATCTCAGAGGTCTTTTCCAACCTAAATGATTTTATGATTCCTACTTTATAAAAGCTCGGTTTAAATTTGGGTAGTCAAACTGTCTTTGCTGTGCAATTATGTTTTTAGGAAGAAGACTAGAAGAAATAGCAGAAAACAGTCAAATGCTTGTGATATTCTGTATATTACATGGGCTTCCAAAGTTGCAAGTAACTTTTCACAACTGATTCAGGAAAACACTATTTTGTAGTCCCAATGTTTCCATCCTAATAGACATCTGGTTGGTTCTGGAGGCCAGTAGCATTATTTAACACTTTTTTCTTGATTTAAAATAGTGATTTGAACAGCATGCATATTGAGCAGTGAGCTTTAAAAACTTTATTGCCTTTGAAAATAAAGCTAAAAAGTCAAAAGACTCTTAGATATTAGTAAACCTATGAAAATATGAACATAAAGTGAGTCAGGGCAGGACTGTTTTGTTTATAGTGATCTACAGGGTTGTCAAATATAGGAAAGGTTTTTACCTGAAAAATCTTCTGAATATCATTGTTGTAGTAGAACTGTTTTGTAAAGCAGCCATAGACACTGGCTTGGTAGGGAGATTCATAATTCAAAACAGAACTGAACATCTACTGTATTTGTTCTGTTCTTTGTTTACAAGTGACTAATACATGTTTTTTCCCAAGTCTTTCATGTTAAGCAGTTAACACTGCTACCTTCTGTTAATAATACCTGTTACAAACATTAAACCATATTAATCTGGTTTAATGGAGTTAATTTTCTTCCTTGCAGCATGTATGGTGCTGTTTTGGATTTGGGACCAAAACAGTGTTGACAACACTGATGTTTTTGCCATTGTGCAGCAGTGCTTATGCAAAGCCAAGGCCTTTTCTGTTTTTCCCGCTGCCCCACTAGTAAGCAGACTGGGGGTGCATGAGAAGTTGGGATGGGGCACAGCTGGGACAGCTGAACCCCACTGACAGCAGGGGTACCCCATATCACATGGCATTGTGCTCAGCAATAAAAGCTGGGAGAAGGAGAAAGGGGGTGATGTTTGGAGTTAGTGTTTGTCTTACCAACTAACTGTTACATGTGTTAAAGCCCTGCTATTTGGGGAGTGGATAAACATCTGCCAGCCAATGCAGCCTAGTGAATTAATTCCTTATTTTGCTTTATTTGTGCCCACGGCTTTTGCTTTACCTACAAACTGTTGTTATCTCAACGCATGAGTTTTCTCACTTTTACCCTTCCTTTCCTCTTCTCCCACTGGGAGTGGAGGGGATGAAGTGAGTGAGCACCTGTGCAATATTTAGCTGCCTACCAGGCTTAGTCCACAACATTTGGCTAGAACACATGCCTAAGCCATTTGGGGTTTCTTTCAGAAGTAAGTCACACCTAGATTTAAGTTGGTTTTTTTTTTTTTTTTTCTTTGAAATTACTAGGTGGAATGCTGAATGCCCCAGGAAGTCGTGTGCAGTAGGATGTATCTCACTTGTTATCCTTTAAATGATATGCAATATAGAAGAATTGGAAGCACATGTGAATTACAGTTTATACAAGAGAAAGATGAAAAGATTTAACGTAGAGTGAGAGGATGAAAATAAATGTCCACAATTACTGTGTGTAAACACTGAAGTGAGATTTCCAAGTTACTTTAAAAATGTTTGGACCTGCGTTTTTTGAACTTGAAAAACTTGATGTGTTTCGTAGCTTGAAATGAGTACACAGGCTGCATATATGTGTTTTGGCTAGAACTTAAGTTTTAAGTTAGCAAGTATTTCCACAACTGCTGAATAGCCATATACAGGTAATTAGGTACACTAAACGTGTATCAGTGCAACTGTCCGCAGGGATTAATACACTGTATTTCCTGAAGTTGAGGTCTCCTTGCCTGTCATACTTTCTGCAAGGTCAGTAGAGGTTGTTTCTGCTGAGCATGCTTTTGTCCACATGTAATGCTGACAAGAAGCAGCCTTCTTTCAGAGTATCTCTGTCTAGATAGCTTCTTGTAATATCGTTATAGTCAGATATGAATTCACTGACACCTCCAAAGGATTACTAAGTGTTGAGAATTTGCAAAGGGCACATTTAAGTTCACATCCTCTTTTCATCTTTAGCCTGTGATTTCACAGGCAGGTAATCCCATCTAATGGCTTGCCCTTGTGCAGAGGAGGCAGACCCACTTCTCTTCCTCCCAGCTTCCCCAAGTACAGTCGCACATCCTTTCTCCTTTTTGCACTAGCTTTGGTGTATATGAAAACCTTCTGTAGACTGGTTTAATTCACTAAAATGTCAGGAAAACTGTCCATTTACTCCTGCTTGGGTTAATATTCTTCAGTGTTTTTTCAACTGCTTTAGATCATGGAGGGTGTTCAGCAAGCTGTATCACAGAATCACCATGGTTGGAAAGGCCTTCAAGATCATATAGTCCAACAATTATCTGTCTCTACCAGGCCCACTTCTACACCATATCCTTGAGCACCCTATCTAGACAGCTTTTAAATGCATCCGGGGATGGTGATTCAACCACTTCCCTGGGCAGCCTGTTCCAGTCTTTGATAATCCTTTCGGAACAGAAGTTTTTCCTAATGTCTAACCTAACTCTCCCCTGGCATAACATAAGGCCATTTCTGCTTGTCCTGTCAGTTGTGACTTGTGAGAAGAGACCAAATGCCACCTCTCTACAACCTCCTTTGAGGTAGTTGTAGAGAGCAATAAGGTCTCCCCTCAGCCTTCAGACTAAACAGTCCCAGTTCCCTCAGCCACTCCTCTAAGACATGTTCTCTGGACCTCTCACCAGCTTGGTTGCCGTTCTCTGGACCCACTCCAGCACCTCAATGTCCTTCTTACACTGCAGCACCCAAAACTGCACACAGTACCTGAGCTGTGGCCTCACCAATGTGAGTACAGTGGCACGATCATTTCCCTACTCCAGCTGGTCACGCCGTTTCTGATACAAGTCAGGATGCTATTGAGCTTCTTGGCCACCTGGGCACACTGCTGGCTCATGTTCAGCTGGCTGTCCACCAGCATCCTCAGATCCTTTTCTACCAGGCAGCTTTCCAAAGCTGGTATAAGGTAGGCAGCCCAAGCAGTGTGGGACAGGTTGAATAAGACCATCCCATTTGGTGGCACATTATCTCTTACGACTGATGGAGTCACATCATGAATTCCTATCCTTAGCGTATTCTCTCAGGAAGGGAGGAAGCTAAGTAAAGTAATTATTCTTTCATACTTCTAAGTCTTGCTGTTTGGCAGCTATTGGCATAATTCTGGTGTTTCAGTTGCCAGCTCTTCATAAGTAATCAGGAAAAAAATTCATTCATGTTTGGGGAAAAAAAAAATTGCTTTGTGGACAGAAATTACTTCCAGACACTCAAAGTCTTTTGCTGTTTGGCCTGAGCACTCAGAAGAAATAAAGTAGCAGGCAAGAATTGTTACAAAACAAAAGGAAAACTCTAGGTTTAGACGTTAGAGACTATGAGTTCATGCTGGTGGCTTTGGGCAGAAACTAATTTCTTATGTCAAAGCTCAAGTTCAAAATGTAGCACTTGTTTGTTGTTTTTCTTTGGCTGTAATTATTCAGGGGTGTTGGAATCCAGGAACACTTGGTTGTTACAGCCTGACGTAATTTTAGTTTTCCTTTTCTGTCCTCCTTTCAGATGCTTTACATACCTACTTTGGGGTCTGTGGTTTGTCGTTAATGGGAGAAGATGGTATATGTAATGTTGATCCTGCCCTGAATATAAGCAGAAGAGCTGCAGAGCACCTTCGCCAGCTTCATCAGATCTGGAGAACAAGGACTCTAAACAGTACTGGGACGACACACACCTCTCTACATGACTGATTTAGACTTGAATTTAGTTCTGGTAGCATAATTGTAGCCCAAGGTTAAAAGCCATGTATAACCAATGTGCTCTTTTAAGTGCTGGAGTCATACAATCAGATCTGTGTTGCTGGCATCACTTTAGTGGGGATTTGCCTTCAGCAGGTTATTCTGCATTCTGAAAAAAAAGGAAATATTTTGGTTATATAGAAGTTTGTCACCACAGACTGTAAGTGGCTCTTCAAATGGCTTTACTTCTAAGAAATCCCTTGAGGCATTTAAACGTTTTTTTAATTTGTGCATACTGTGTCAAAATATATAATGGGAGTATAATGGGGGAGTATTTTCAAAATCTGTTTACATATCGTACAGTATAGCACAAAACCTTGGAGTTCATTATCTGAATGTTTGACATATTTTTGAGAGAATCTCCCATATTATATCTCAGTTAAAATTTACCTCTTACTGTCTACTTTCTGATTCCATAAACTTTGTTAATAAAAAAATATCGAGTAAATACAAATAAAATTATTTTCTGCAGTATACTGGACTTCTAAAGTTGTATGACTTTTCTAAATGGATTTCATAATTCTTCTGAGTAGCTTCTGCACAGATGCAGTGGATTGTTAGCCAGAAAAGTTTTCATCTCAAATATTCTCTTCATGTGAAATTCAGTGGGAGTGTGGCATATTGGTTGATGTATGTCAAGAAGAGGTACTCAACACAGTCTTTTTTGGAAGAGTAGCTGTGTGTGAGGGTAGCATTAGAACCTGTTTCTGAAGTCAAGCCTTTGCAATACATTAAAATTGTGCAACTGCACTGATTATTTTGTTATACATATTTCCCTTTTAGTATGAAATAATTCCAAGTTTCTTAACCATTCTGTGTGAAGAAGGAAACACTGGGCTTTAAAGTGCATGGCAGCGCTTTACTGTTAGGGATGAACATTCTCAGTTTATTTAGTAGTGGTCCCTTACTTCGTATGCTTGAAATGCTACTCAGGATCAAAGCAAATAACTTGGCAGCTGTTGCATTAGTGGCAGGCCAGTTTATGCATTTCAGGCTTACAGTGGACACCAGGATGTCCTTCTGCCTGCCAGTTATTAAGTCCTTTTTTCTAAAGGACTTCCACACCAGATACCTGAAGACCTCTTGAGCCAGATTAAGCACACTGTTTGACACTGCTGAGCCCGAAGTGATAGGTTATAGACCCTTTCAGTCAGCAAAAAAGTTTCAGGAATAACCATGGTTCCGATTTTGCAATCTAGTGCAGTTGAAAAGCTTAGACTAGTTGTACCCCCATCACACATCAGAGGGATCAATGGGCATCTTCAGGCTGCCAGAACAATCCCAGCGGCAAACCAGCAGCCTTCCTACTTGCAGAAATAGTTTTATTTCTATAAACAGATTAATTTCCATAGCAACATTGGGTGCATCAACAGTGGTAGTGGGGGTCTGCATGGAAAAACAGGGAAGGAGCCCAGGGCAGGGCTTGGAAGTAAGTCATGTGATGTAGGCACGTCTGAGGAAACACTTTTCTTATGGAAGAACTGTGAGCAGTCAAAGCAAGAGGACTGCAGAGCTAATACTGGGGAGGGGAAATGAGGTGCATGAGTAGGACTGGTGCAAAGTAAAAGAATATTAAAACTGGGAGAAATGGAGGGTGAAGGCAAAAATAGGAAAGGGAAGGCAGAGTAAGAATGGAATCAAAATGATGGAAAGGATTTGAGCTGCCTAGGTGAGTGCATAAATTAGGGAGCAGGAAGAAGATACTGACACAAAGCAACAGGAGGGAGTGAAATGAGGAAGACGAGTTCTGGAATTGTTTCATTCCCCACATTTTGAGATGACCTGAAATTCAGCTGCAAATAAAAAGAAATAGAGGTAACTAAAAGAGAGGATTTGCCGGTTTGGGGGCACACTACAGAAGTTCCTGTGGGAGTACATTTTCCTGAAGGGTCTAAATGGTTGAGGTAGCCTCCCTGAACAGAAGACTCTTGGATCAGCTGGGGTATACCTAGCTGAGAATCCATTAAAAACCAAACAAAACAAACCTTGAGGTAAAAGTAATTCAAAACAGCACAGTATTTGCTGGTTCTTGACATCAGATGGTGGCCACAAGGTGACTCACAGTAGAGTGGGGTGGAGTTCTGCAACATGGTGAAGTGACAATGAGGATGAGATGTAATTGTAGCTACTCATCCCTACCTATACCTTTGCCTTGCTGGAGAACTGTCTATGAGGTTTTTTTAGCATTCAGTGTACATCCCTTGTTAGAGGAAGTAGCTTTGAATTTCAAAGAGTTTAATTAGGTGCTCCAAGTCTCTGCTGGGAAACAATACAAATATTGGAATTTTCTTACTTGGCTTCATGGGGAATGATAATGACACTTGATTATTGTGAGGCAAATCCATACTTGCCCCTAACTATAGTTCCTATCTGTGATCAGGTTCTCATCTGTGAGGGACATCAGGGTAGAGAAGGAGAAGTAAGGGGACAACAGTGAAAAATATTCTGTGAGTAAGTTAACTTCTCATAGCTAGTAATTTAATGTGTATGCCTTCATCCCACCTTGAGAATCTAATTACTTCATTTGGTTTGAAATCTTTAATCTTTTTTTAAGTTGACAAAAATCTGTACTAATAACTAAGTCTGCATGCGTGATTTGCCATTTTTAATGCCCCAACTGATGTCAGGCAAACAAATGGTGAACATTGAATGTTCCTGTGCAGCAGACATTTTGATTGACTGTGTTTAACGCTAGATTGCATTTTTGTTGTTATTGTGTCTTCTGACTAGAAAAATGTTAAATGATAAATCAATGAACAACAATTTCACAGTTAAGGAGTCCATAACATAAAATCTCTTCAAACAGAGACATCCAAATGCAGCTAAAATTTAAATGTGAAATTTGAAGCTTAAATGTAGCTAGAAAAAGCAAACCATGTGATTAGTATCCACGTGTAAAAATTTTGTGTTAACCACAGCTTTACATTGCTAAGGCTGAACCTCAATGAGAAATTAACAAATTAAATGGCTTTGCCATGTGCTTGAGGATGTAAGATGCCTTGGCTGTCAGGGCTTGCACTATGCAGAATGGCTACACTGCCACAACCTTTTGGTGTTCCAGCAATGGTGCTGTACAACAGACCTGCTCCCTAATTCTTCTTGTTTGTCAAGAGTGTATTAATAAAATTAATGCCTTACATAACTTTCAGCAGCATCAAAGCTTGCTGATGTTATCCTGAGCTTCCAGTGTTATCTGAAAGGTTCACAAACTGTGGTTCTACTTCCTTTTCCAGAAAAACAGCTTAGAACTGGCTTGTTGAACAAAGGAAGTTAATGTATCCTTTTAATAAGATCCGAGGACTGAGGTTTTAGACATTGTCATTGGGGCTTTCACAGTAACTTGATTTGTGCATCGCTACTGGCAGATACAGTAACGCCAGTTTGGGAGACTGTTGCTAAGTATGTTTCTACTTATGAAGTCTTCATCTTCGGAATTTTTTCTAAAGGGAACAATCATCAGCTGTGAAAAAACCTAACAAGTAAATTAGGCATTGGAGAAATACCTGGAATATGTATGTTGAAACACCTATTAAGTCTACCTTGTCCCATGCTCTAGTGCCCTTTAACAAAGTATGACAACCTAAGAGGAGCTGAAGAAGCAACATCAAATGTGCTGTTGTCCATGGAAGCCAGTATCAAAAATTAAATACCCCATAGAAACAATAGTGTTTCCACAAAAATACATTTCATCAGCTGTTCAGTTTGGGCTCAGGAAGGAGCACTGATTTCCAAAGCCAGAGCCTTATTGGACAGCTCGTCTCTCTGCATTTTGGAAAAAAACTGCTGTTGGTGCACCTGCAGAAGTGGAAGATGTTGTTGGGACGTGAGAAGGAGAGAGACCCCCAGGTAAGAAGATCTTATTGCTGCAACTAAGGTGTGAAACATCCCCAAAATGTATCAGTTAAATGAGAGTATTGGTCTGGTTAGGTTGCTGATAGACACTGTGGTTGTTCTGAAAAGGTGTTATTTTGCTATTGCAAGTAGAGAGCACTTAAGTTTTCCTCACTTTAGACAAGCACTGGGTGAAAGAGAAGAAAGTCTCATCTTCTTTATACTGAATGATTATTAAGTTACTCCACTGCTTGGTTACAGCATGGCATGTTTGCATGAAAAAGACAACCTCCAAAGCTTTTCTAGTTGAACCCACCAAAAGCAGCAAACCCCCACAGTACTGCTTTATTTTTTTGAGGCACTAGCAAAATGACTTGTGCAAGGACATCCTTTAAAATATCCATCTGTAGATACAGGCTCTGTGCTCGGGAATTGGACTGGACAGAAGTGGCCATTATCACTGGAGACAAGCAGGATCACAAGGAAGGAAACCATCCTGCCTCTCAAGAGAAAAGGGGAAGTGCATCAAGGATGAGAAGATCTGTGAGAGAAAATCTGCAATCTCTCACTTTGAGAATTTCAAAATGTGCATAGGAGGGGAAATGTTTGTGGTATGGAAAGAGCTTTCAACTTGCCAGATTAGGTTGTTTACGTTAAACTCACAAATGAAAGGAGGGAGATATGCATGTGGATACCTGTGTTTTGACATTTTCAGTCATGTACAAGTGTGAAGGTGGCTTCTGTGTTAAGCTGTAATGGTGATGATAACCAGGCTCTGGTACAAGGACCAGGAGCTGGCTACTCTGCAGTGGTTAAGCCAACCAGCTTGCATGCTCACAGCCTGAGAGCACGGAGGCCTTCATGAAGTTATTTCTGCAAGAGCCATCCAGATGGGGTTCCTGTCCAGATCTCTACCCATGTCCCTTTTGCTACCCCCTGTGCATGGGACAGGGGCTCTGCCTCACCCTGGGAGGGGGCATCTCACCTTATCCCTTTATAGGAAATCTGCAAAAGGACAATTTGACGTGAAAATTACAGAATAAAAGTCAAGGCACAGCTTTCTGTTCTTTATCACTCTTCCTTGAGCACTTGTGGGAAAGGAGTGGTGCTTATGCTGCCTAGAAAGCTAAATTTGCAGGACTGCTGTTGAAATTGCATGCTGCCTTTGGATAATTTAAAGGTTTCCCTAAGCACAGAGCTATATTTATTTGGTGTTATGCTGTCCAGGATTCTTCATTTAGCAACCTTCTTTAAACTATGACTATGCCTTACTGAAATAGGCTCACTTTACAAAACTGCATTTCAATCTTTGACCCAACCTTTGTACTGGTATTATACTATTAAAGTCTCCTTTAACTTCAGACTCATTGTGAAGGAGCACAGTGCTGAAAGGCATCTGTGTAAACCTACTGCCCAGGGAGCATTTGTCAGGAGTGCTCTTTCTGCTCTTTCACATCAGGTTTGACCAACAACTGTCAGGAATGACATAGGGACAGCTGATCCTACCTTGGGACAGTCTGGGGGACTCTTAAGGTCTTAATGACCCTCCTGTAATATTTTTTACAGTTCTTCAGTTCTACTTTAACATTATAATTGTTTTAATCCCCTGCCTGTAAATTCTTAAATTAAGGAGATTTTGCTGGTAGGACTGTTTAACGTAATGCTGATTTGCAAAGTACATAGATGGGAATGGCAGGAGATGTTTCTATAAATAGCACAAAGATACTTTAAAGGAAATAAGAAATCTTACAAGGATTGAGCATATTTGCACTCTGATCTGTACGCTCATACTTTACAGATCAGCTGTCCTTGGGTGGTGCTGGCTGCCCAGCATCCTTCTGAAATGGCCTCTGAAATACGCAGCTCTCTGGTGGGGCCAATGATGGGATTCTGCTGGAGATATGTCTGGATGAGGGTTTCTCATAACAGCCAGAGACCTCTTTGATATTTTTATATATGGGTCTATATTTAACTCCCCGTATATATGGCCAGACAGAATGCATCCTGCAGAGTGGTGATAATGTGCCTTCTGTGCCTTCCCAGTGGCTATATATAGCTCCCTACACAGACCATGCAAACTGCTACTACTACTGAACTTTTTTGATGGCTCTGTGCCTTGACATTTGTTTTCAGTGTAAATAAACTGAAACTTCAAGCAATTTTCTTCTGCAGAATGAGGAGCTGCTGGTAAGAGTGAGGACTGTGATGCTGGGCATCTAAAGAAAAGATGTAAACCATGTTAACAAGGCGAGCTTCCCTGGCCATATGCCAAGCCCTGTCCCCTAGCGTTATCTTAGGTTTTATTAAATGCAGATATGAGGGAACAGCAGAGGCACATGTTCTCTGCTCTGCCTGACATGCACACTCCTCCCTGCTCAGGGTTGTTCTTGGCTCTGAGTTGGGAATGGCAGCTATCAGTGGGAAAGCTGTTCCCCTGTAACAGCTGCTGATGTGCTCCTGTGCTCAGTGGTCCTCAGTACAGGACCCAGAAGGGCACTAGAACCTGCACTCTGCCCTGCAGAGCCCCATGGATAGCAGCAGGTAGGCTCCTTGCACATTTCTCCTCCTGCTCCTGGGTCACCCTAACTCTGCCTCTCACTTATCACCCACATGTAACCCCTCTGGACTGTTGCAGACTTTCTTCCCTCCTGTGACTCCAAGTGATGGTCCAGAAGCCACAGTACAGGGAAGCTTCACAGGTCCCTGCATGAAGCAAAGCTGACACAAGCACACTGCTTTTGGCTGCAGCAGAAACCTGAGCAAACCCACAGACCAGCATTAGAGATCTTATGTAGCGTTTGGTCTCCAGGGAGGGCAGTTTTTAAGCTGAAGGCTATGAAGAGCAGCAGTTCCCATGATCTCCCTGCTATAAAAGGAAATTAAAGTCTGCAGCAGCTGTTCATCTGATAGCCAGTCTGGGCTGGATGCCCCTCCTGTGTCCTTCCTGGCTGCCCAGCCTGGAGTAGGCTACCCATGAACAACTCTTGCCATCAGAACAAGCTGAGCCTTCTGTTGTTTCTTGATGCTAGCCAGATTTGGAGCAAACAGAAATGTAAAGGAAGTCTTTTTTTTTTTTTTTTTTTTTTTTTTGTCTTTCAAAAATAAATGCTGTAATATCCATCACTCTGGTGAAAGTCCATATACTGAAAACACTGGCAAGGAAGGTTCAGACACTTCAGAAATGCTTTGTCTTGCAGGCTGAGACAGCTCTAGCCTACACACTTCTGCTCATCTACTGCTATCTGCCAGGAACAGATTATTCTTGATTGCTTTAAACTAATGGTAAAAAAAAAAAGTAAAATCAAACTAGGCTTTTTGACAACATAGTTCATTTCACTATATTTAAATTATTATATTAATTATTTATTCTATTTGTTACTGTATTTATTTTAAAAGATCCGTTTGCCAACATAGGTTATTTCATCCACCCCAGCTTTAAGTGTAAACAGTAAAAGGGTAATAAACAATACAGTATTCCTAGCTAGCAGGAGAAGGGTTTGTCCTGTCTTTCACCGGTTTGAAGTCCTTGGCTGGCATGTTATTTGGGGAGGATGGTGGGAGCAGCCACCCTTGGCAGACAAACACATGTTTGACTTTCCTCTCCTTCACAGCAGGGCAAAAGGAGTGTGGCTCCATAGAGTTAGTGAGCTATAGCTGAATCAAAGGGAAATCTGCCCCAGTCAGGCTGCTGCATCCGGGAGGCCTTTCTAAATACTCTGAGAACTGCTGAAGTTGTCAACAGGCCTGTAGAAGTCACACTAATGAAAAGAAACTTGCATGGAAATCGAGGGAGACTTCCTTTTCTAGAAACTCCAGAAGAGTACCAAAATGCTTGTCTGCCCATGATAGGGCCCAGATTCCCATCATCAGGGGCCATGCTTCTGCCTATTGCCCATGTGATTATTGAATCACAGAACCATAGAATGGTTTGGGTTGGAATGGACCTTAAAGATCATCTAGTTCCAACCCCACTGCCATGGCAGGGACACCTTCCACTGGATCAGGTTGCTCAAAGCCCCGTCTAACCTGGCCTTGGACACTTCCAGGGATGAGGCATCCACAGCTTCTCTGGCCAACCTGTTCCAGTGTCTCACCACCCTTACAGTGGAGAGTTTCTTCCTTATACATCTAATATAAATCTATCCTCTTTCAGTTTGAAGCTTTATCTCTAGTCCTATCATTACATGCCCTTGTAAAACGTCCCTCCCCAGCTTTCTTGTAGGCCCCCTTCAGATACTGGAAGGCCACTATAAGGTCCCCCAGAGTCTTCTCTTCTCCATGCTGAACCATCCAGCACCCCTGCTCATCCTTATGGCTCCCTGCTGGAACTTCTCCAACATGTTCATGTCCCTCTTATGTTGAGGGCCCCAGAGCTGAATGCAGTACTCCATGTGAGGTCTCATGAGAGTAGAACAGAGAGGGAGAATCACCTCCCTCGATCTGGTGTTCACACTTCCTTTGATGCAGCCAAGGATACAGTTAGCTTTCTGAGCTGCATTTGTGCATTGCTGGCTCGTGTTGAGTTTCTCATCAACCAACACCTCCAAGTCCTTCTCCTCAGAGCTGCTCTCTATCCACTCATTGCCCAGACTCTATTTGTGCTTAGGATTGCCTCAGCCCAGGTGCAGGACCTTGCACTTGGCCTTGCTGAACTTCATGAGGTTGGCGTGGGCCCACCTCTCAAGCCTGCCAAGGTCCCTCTGGACGGCATTCCTTCCCTTCAGTGTGTCAACTGTACCACACAGCTTGGTGTCGTCTGCAGACTTACTGAGGGTGCCCTCAATCCCACTGTCCATGTCACCAACAAAGACGTTTACCAGCAGTGGTCCCAATACCAACCCCTGAGGAATGCCAGTTGTCACCGTTTTTGACTTGGACATCAAGTCTTTGACCACAACTCTTTGAGTGCAACCATCCAGACAATTTCTTATCCACCAAATGGTCCATCCATCACATCCATGTCTCTTCAATTTGGAGACAAGGATGTTGTGTGGGACAGTGTTCCCTTATCCATCAACGCTGTAACTGCATCGTAAAAGGCTACCAAATTTGTCAGGCACAATTTTCATTGGTGAAGCCATGTTGGTTGCTACCAATTACCTCCTCATTTCCCATGTCCCCTAGCATAGTTTCCAGGAGGATCCACTCCATGATATTGCCAGGAACAGAGGTGAGACTGACTGGCCTGTAATTCCCTGGGTCTTCCTTTTTTCTCTTTTTAAAAATGGATATTATGTTTCCCCTCTTCTGGTCAGCAGGAACTTTACCAGACTGCCATGACTTCCCAAATACGATGGAGTGCCTTAACCATGTCATCCTCAGTTCCCTCATGACCCATGGATGCATCTCATCAGGTCCCATGGACTTGTGCACCTTCAGGTTCCTTAGATGGTCTTGAACCTGATCTTCTCCTACACTGGGCCATCCTTAATTCCCCCAGTCCCTGCCTTTGCCTTCTGCAACTTGGGCAGTGTGGCTGGAGCACTTATTGGTGAACACCAAGGCAAATCCATATCCTGGGTAAACAGGCCTCCTGTTTCCTTCCAGAAGGGCCTCATATTTTCCCCAATTTTCTTTTTGTCACTAACATACCTATAGAAGCTTTTCTTCCCTTGACATCCCCAGCCAGACTTAAAGTGACCAGGTTCATGCAGTAAGGTTTGCACTAGCTCACACTGCACTGCAGAGTGTATGAGACAGGAACATCTTCCAGAGCAACAGCCAAGCACTTGGAGCTACAGCTGTCTTCTGCTACACCTTGAGGCTGGCTCTGCACCTTGTCATGCTCAGCTTGTCCTGCACCACCACAAAGGCAAAGAACGAGGGTTTGGGCCCCAAACAGTGCTGGCCACCAATTCAGGACGAATTGCTGCCCCAGATCCTCTTCATGCTCTGCACAGTGGGATCAGAGAGGAAGAATGTCACTGTACTTCACCCTCAAGTTTTTAATAACACTGGAAGGAACAACTGGCTTTGTTTAGACTTCAGATAAACTCCCCTAAGTGACATGTTTGGCCTTTTGCTCTGCACTGCACATCCCTTCATATACATAAGCCAACTTTGTTTAAGCCAGGGGTTCTTCAAGGGGTCACCAGCACCTCTGTCAGCCTTCAGAGGGGGAAGGAGATGCAGGAACCCCCAATGGCATGATGCTGCCCACCCAGACCAGCTGTGCCAGTGCTCTCACTGTGCTGCAGTGCTGCAGACAGGTAATCCAGCATCATGACATCTGCCTAAGTGCTGATCCCAGCTGGATACTGGTGTTAAAAGCAGGCTTTTGGGGTTAAGGGTCTGGAAAATTGTGGACGCCCAGAGGACACCCAGGTAAAAGGGCAAGCTCATTCTGGTGCAGCATGACACTGGGAGGGTGAGCTCACACAGAGCAGAGCGGGATCTGCACTGGCATCACTGTGCAAATTCAGTACACACAGAACTTAATCCACTTTCAGTGGGGATTAAATAATGTATTCACTCCCTGGGTAAATGCAGGGGAAGAATTTCATTGGAGGAACACAAGGCATGACACTTTGAAAAAGGAAAGTTAACTCAAAGCTAATCCTGGTGTAGTTAAGCTGAAAGAAAAGTGTAGGAGCCTAAATCTGATGCATTTAAACCTTGAAAGCATAAACTGGACAAGCTTTGTAGAGGGTTGTAAAATCTCTGAAGGCCAGCTGGGTCTGAAAAGCTTTTGTGTCTATGCCATCTTCTTCAGAGCCCTCGCTGTGACAGACCTGCCCCTTCTGCAAAACACACAAAATCACTAAAACATACATCACCACAGTCACATGCAGATCTCAGCAGTGCTCATCTTTCCCTTCTCTTTCCCTGATTTGCATGTCTCTGATTTCTTCATTAGACACATTCTCTTAAGTAAATGAATAGAATTAGTAAATCAATAGACTCAAGCCTGCTGTGTTTTGCACAGTTAATATTTGTTAAAATAGCTACCCCAAATTCTCTTTATATTGTCAAACTTGATTAACTGCAGTTGTAGCAAGAAAAGGCAATTACATTATATGTTCATGGTATGCATCATTACGTACTTCAGCTGATTCCTTATAAATATCTAATAACATACCCAATACATCAAATATTAATAGTAGTCTACATACTTAACCCATATTTCTTAAATGAGCTTGTTCCTAGGGTCATGTGATATTGTGCTAGTGAGGCCTGGGACAGGCTAGGAGAAAATCATATATAAAAATGATTTTTCCCATAGCACAGATGCAGTTTTCACTCTGTACTTTGTGTATTTGTGCCTCACAAACACTGAAAAATATGTTTACTGTATTTGGGTGGAGGTCTTTTAATGAAGCAAGACAAAAAGCCTAGAGGTAAATATCTCTGGTGTCAAAAAGGTCTGAACACAGTACAACAAAAAATCTGGCTGCAAAATATTGTGGACTTGAAATTCACCTTTTAGTTTTATTACATTTGCCTATTCCAGCAGACCAACAGCCAGAAGTAAAGGAAAATTAGAGATACAGGCTAGGGATGACACCCTTTATGGATGATGTTGATATAGCCACAGAGCAGCAGCAGAAATGCTTCGGTATTTCATGTTGATTGTTGCTGTTTGTTTGCCGTATTTAGTGTTACGGGTTTAGTGAACTTTTGGATTTTCCCAATATATATTAGAACAAAGTATATAAAAATTAATAAAACCCTGTTTCAGTCTGTGGTGACATGGAGTAAAAATCACTAAGGAAGGCTAGAGACATTGAGGAGGCAAAAATAAAGTTCTCCAACAGATGAAAGTGAAGATGTGAATTGTCAGCTGCATCAGCGAGAGAGATCTGAGGATCCCAGGGAATCTCAGGCTAAATCTGAATCCTGAGTGGGATTTAAAAACACCAGTGTCAGGGAGAAGGTGCAGGAGTTTTCCTGCTTGAGGTGCCCTTTGTGGGACCTCAGTGGATGTGGAAGAGATGCAGAAGCAGACAGTTCTCTGATTGTTCACCAAGAAACTCCAGTTGTGCTCCTTTTTCTTCCCCAGAGCTGCACAGGTGGGAATGTGAGAAAAAAAAAAAAAACTAGAGTGGGATGAGGTTTATTGCATGGAGGGGTTTAGGTCTGCATCCAGGTACTGTGAGCTTTGAAATACAGTTTGGTCTCATTTATATTGCTTGTAAAACCTTTGTAGCCATCAAAAAGTCTCATCTGTTTTATGGCAGGTTTTTTTTCCACTAGTGACAGTTCCCATCTACATCACTCCCTGTGTAAGGAAGCAGTTTATGTAAAATTCATAAACTATTTACATGAATTCTCTGTAGTATTGCTCAAGCTGGATGCAGGACTCTGAACATTGTTAGGAGAATAAAAGCAGTTCACAATGTTTACCAAAGGCATGCTTACTTGGATATGCATTTAAGTGGTGGCTTTTTGCATGATTTCAAATATTTTTTCAAATGTACAATTTAACACTGAGGTAGTTCATACTGAATACTGGCACAGTTTTCCACCACCTTTAACATCATTTTCCTTGCATCTCCATTGCTGTGGCATTGCAATTGTTAATGACATCAGAGTCCTCTGAGATGTAAGTACATCTACACAGATCCATTTCCTATGCATACTAAAAAATAGAAGCACTCCTCCTCTCCTCCATACTGAATTATTTGTGTTAGCCCTTCCTACAACACCACCTGTAACTGGTTTCAAACACCCTTTCAGTAGATTTCCACAGGTAATGATAGCCAACAAGTTCAAGCATGGTGTGTAGGTGCACCCTGGTAGGAGGGTCCCCCCTTAGAATGCCAGACAGCTGTCAAGGGTGTGTGCTTGTGTGGGTTCCCTATATAATGGAAACAGGTAAATACCTCACCATTCTAGGGGAGAAGGAAAAAAGCATCTGAGAAGGCTTCACTGCTCAGATTTAGTTCAGAACTAGAAATTAAAATGGAGAGGAGATCAACCAGAAAATCTAGAGCTGTCACTGCTGTTGTGGGAGAATCAACATAATTCACAGGTCAGGAAGCACAGAGCCCTGTCTTGCAGGACCTTTCAAGATCGCAACACAGGACTGCTTTTTTTCAGTGCTATAAAACTATACAAATCAGTTTACATCAGCTGATAATCTAGCCTGGGATACTCGCTTTTTTGGAGACCCATTTCAAGTTTAAGTGACAGAAAGGAAAAAAAAACCCAATCCTTCTACTGATTCATTTTAGCATAGTATGACATGCTCTGAGACCGATAATTTCATGACAGCCAAAGGTTTGAATTCATTTCCAGACATCCTGGTTTCACAGAAAGAAACCAGCCTGAGAGATGAAACAAGAGGAGGAAAAGTGTGAAAAGCAATTGAACGTCTGCTATTTGTGTGGAACAGGTGAAGAGCTCCAACTATTTCTGTCATACAGCCTACCTCAGTAGAAGTTGTGTAACTCACATCGACCAGTTACCAAGAGGGGTGAAAGTCCCTGGGCCACCAGCTGCAACACGACGTATCTCCATCTGTCTCCAGCCTTCCAAGCGCACATTCCCCTGTCAGCCTGCAGCCACTCCAGAAAAAGGCTAGCACAAACTGTCTTCCGAGGGGACATAAACAGGAGTCCTCAGAATGGCTACAGGAATTGAATCTGCTGCAGAGAATAGTCCCAGATTCCTAGCTAGTCTGGATCTATGGAGACAGCTCATGTTAGTGATACTGAACCTCCTACAAGGCTCTGCCCAAGCTTGTGGGACTCTGCAGAAATACACTCTTCTGCAGGGCTGATGGCAGAGAGCACAGGGGCCGGGGTCATCTGAGCAAGAGCTGTTTGGTAGGATGGCATTGCCAAACTCGTGAAATCAATGCAAAGTGGTTTGTGGCATCCTCCTGCTTGCCTGTTACTGGCAGTCACCCAAATCCGGATTGCTAACCAGAGCTAACACTGAAACCTAACTGCTGCAAGCAAAGAGCGTGAAGGAAACATTGTCTTCTTCCATCTTCTCCCATCCCTGTCTGACTTCATGCCTTAAGCTACTCTGACATCTCTGTATGTTTATGGAGCACTCTTAACGAGAACCACAGCACTCCCCTGCTTTAGAGAACAGGACAAGTGAGCTGTGACTGGGGTGTTGAGCAATTTATGGCAGGAGGAAGTGAGGAGGTGAAGGAAGAGGAACCAGGAATCATAATTTCTGTTGCAAGTCCTTGAAATTTCAGCTGAGGCTGGCCATAGCCTACAGCATGTGGCGCAAAGGAAAGGAAACAAGCAAACAAACAAATTACACTGGTGCAGCAAAAAAATCATGAGACAGCATCAGAGCACATAGTTCAAAATCCTGGTGTGATTCATGGACAAAGAATGGAAGATAAAAGCACTGATACAGAGCAGGCACACAGTGTATTCACCAGGGAGACCCTTGTTTCACAGGCTTTGGGAGATAGTTGTTGGGGGTTCTTTAACATGAATGTTGCAAAGCTGCAATGAGATTGAGGTGCAGACACCCCTCCAGCTGAAAGCGTTCCAGTGGAGTAAACCCCTGCATGCTGTTTTCTTGCACTGTGGAGCAGTAAGGGTTGTAAATTCCTTGGCTCTTCACACAGCCCGTTATTACTTAGCAGTAAGGTTCAAAGGTATGTTTGCTGTTTGGCGCTGGTTATCGTTTGGAGATTCACACTGATATTGTGGTACAACCTTCCCTGATGCAGGAGTAGTGCTGCTGCTGAGGCCACCACCAGCATGGTCTCCTGCAGTTGACTACCGGACTTGAGCAGCCTGGGCAAAGAGAGGCACTCCTTCAGGCACTCCCTTGTCTCCGTCTTGGCCAGTCCTGTTCTCTGCTCAGTGCTGACCCAAAGAAATTATAGCAGCGAAAATGTCCTACGTGAGTGCCATTTGGTGAGCTGAACTCAGATCTGAGAAGTAAAATATCTCACATTGAGTTAAATTATACACTGAGGCTGCGTATAAATTATACACTCTCAGCTGCATGGGTGATGACAGCAGACTGTCCCCTGCGCCGCTTCCCATTGTTTATTCCTGGGCTGTTTGCACAAAAGCAATACGTGGAATGCTGAAAGCCTGTCTATATCCCAATAACAAGCTATTTGATTAATGAGTCATTTGATATAGATAATTGTACAGTATCTAGTAACAGAAAAGTCTGGTAGCTATTCATGAGTCCCGTTTCCTGAGAAAGAAAGGGTATATTGTTTCTCTGAATAACCAGTAGGGAGAATCTGGGATAACATTACTACCGTATCAGTATGCTTAGGAAATACAGCCTCCAAGGGGATACATTATACTGTTACAAAACACCCTTTGGTATGTTTTCACCATACAGGGGCGATGTGCTCCATGGGCTACCTGATAGCTACAGCATAAGGGGGGCTTGTCCTCTTTTACTTCTTAGTTTGGGAGAGAGCTGCTGAGAGAGCAGTGGCCTGGCCATTCACCTGTTCCTCTCCTCCAGGTCTTGGGGGCAGCTGGGGCCTTTGGATTTGGAGCAGTTTGAGACCAGAGGAAGAAGAAATGAGCCAGCTGCTGGGTGAAGTGACCTGCGGTGCCTCCGCCAGAAGCAAACTATTGCAGCAGTGTGGAGGGGAGACAGGCATGGAGCAAAGGTGTGATGTCTGCAACTTCTCAAACACCATTCCCCAGCCATTCTGTGGGACCCCCTTGCCCACTGGTGGTATGAGTGGACTTCACAGTGCCTCTCTTGGTAGCCGGCCATCTTGCCTAACTAATATGAACGTTTCAGCAGGTCCTGAGGGTTGACCCCTCAAGCAGTGCAGGGTACTTGTGTTGCTGGGACAAGTTCTGCCACAGCTGTATACAGGCATGTTGTTTTCATCCCATCTCGAGTGGCAGGATCAGGCCTGGGGCACAGAAAAGTAGCTGATAGGAAGTTTTCTTCCTGGTGAGTTTCTCCACAGACATGTCACCAGCAAACACACAAGACAGATCATACACACAATTATGTACATTTCATCAGTAGGTGCTCTTCTCTGCTGACGTGTTTAGACAAATTTTTCATCTAAACAAAAGCTTGGAACTTATGAGCGCAAGGTGGAGCCTGGGGACAAATGCACCATGCTATATCTCAGCATGCATCCAACTTCAAGCTGTGCCTCCAAGTCTCTTTGACAAGAGGCATACCCGCTTTGGGTGCTGCCCTGGACAGCCCCGGCTGCGGCACCAGACCTGCGCTGCGGGCTCAGCAGCGGCCGAGAGTGACCGATCCAGCAACACCCAGACGTGGCGAGGGCACAAGTAGGTGCGACCTCCCCCGCACCACCGCGGCC
>JAVFHW010050678.1:0-20641 GCA_032159205.1 Eurystomus glaucurus suahelicus
GTAGCTACCTGGTGCTCCAGAAGGATGCTGCATATACTTCTTTGGGGAAATTTTTTTTTTCCTTTGTTTCTTTTGTGTGACTGTGCATGTAGGCAGCGTGGGAGTGTGCGCGCACACAGGTGTGTGCGTGTGTGAGTGTGCGCGCAGGTGTGTAAGTTCCTTTCCAGTCTTTCAGTTTATGCAAAAACATAGATGTGTTTTTAATCTGTTTCAATAACTTTGTCAACATACTGTAGAAAAATGATGGGGATCGCTTCTAAGCTTTTTATATATATATATATCTACTGAACAGTATGTTTGAGTAAGGTGGTTGTTTCTGTTTCAATTTGTTTTTTAAAATTTTATACTTCCATTTGTTTTTCAGGGTTTTGATTTTGTTTCTGAATGATTGAAAAGACAGATTTTAAGTCCATTAGCTTATAGATGGTATATATAAAGTCTGGATGGGCTAGACCAAAGTGTGTAACAAGGGTGCTTGCATGTTCTTTCATTTCATCATGGCTTCTTTTATGACAGTTTTGTTCACCCTTAGTGAACTATGCAGACTGGAGTAGATAGATCTGTATTCAAAGCAATCTTGTCGTTTTAATAAAAACAAACAGAAAACCCTTTGAAAACAGTAGGTAGCAAGATTTTTTTTTTTTTTAAAAGAACCATCTGGCAACATTTTTACCGAACTCGAAACCCCTGGAGCACCAAATGTGCAGGTCCCCTTGATAATACCCCACAAAGCATTCTCCCAAAACGTAGACAAATAATCATGGCAACAGCTTGTGCAGCAACCTGCCTTCACAATGTGCACCACACCAGTTACCAGGCTGACCTTGAAACATGCATTTTGTATTCGGTGGGTCTTCTGTTTTTGTCCTTTCTTACCCCTGCTGCCCTTCCACCCTCTGTTTTGAGGGGTTCATGAACCTATGTGTGCCTTTGCTTTCCACCCTTGCTATACACTGGTAGATGCAACAAATTCAGACTCTCATTTGTTGTAAAGTTGTAAAGTATTGTGATGTCACCAGTTTCCCTTCATTTCCACACCCCCCTAACATCTGATTCACAACTTAATGTATGTTGTAAAAAAAAAAAAAAAAAAAAAAAAAAAGCAAGAAAGAATAAGAAAGAAAGAAGGAGGAGAAAAGGGGAAATAAAAGCTCTTGATTACATATGATAATAAAACCAGACTGTTCTACCTTATATCTTGTGTCCTGGTTCTTTTGTTTCTATGATGATTTATCCTTTTCCTTAAAAAAAAATACAGAAAAAAAAATGCAACGTTGATAATTTAGATCAGATTATGGTGAGAAAGAAGTTAATTACTTTGTCTCTTACAGAGGATGAACTTGACTTTAGAGTAAGGTGATGGTAGTTAAAAATTGAATCACATATTTGCTGTCCCTCTATTCATATTCTACATTTTCTTTTTATGACCTTGTTCATCATCAAATATTTATGGCAGACTTGATAGTTTAAAAGATCAAGGCTGGATTTAAGCACGCATGGTCCACCAAAATAGATCATCATACAGATGTGACTTCATCTCCAGGCTTTACATATTAATAATGGAGGAGGCTGTGCTTTCTTTCAGCAGACATAAATCTATTGTGCTTCATAGGCCTGATTTAGAGGATGTTGCCTGAGACTAATTCTGCAAGAAAATGATAGTAAACAGATAAATAACAAAAGAATACAGAATCTCTGTGGTCCTGAGAGACGTTAAAACATACCTGCATTCTCTATATTGATTTTGTGTAGATGGGGATCACTTACACCCAACCACTGCAGGACACTAAATGCTTGTTTGCCGTAGTTACTTGGCTTGGTGATTTTCTTTTGTGACAGGAGTTTCATGGGAACCTGTAGAAACGAGAGATCTCATCCAGTAATTTACCCTTGCTCTGGTTGTATTCAGGCTTTCCTGTCATATCAGGACATCCTGTTTTGGACCTAGAGCCTTACTGATATGTGCCAGCTGCACCGCAAATTGCCCTGACACTGGCTCTGCAGAAAATGGCTTTCTTCAAGGAGCTGGACATGATGAATTTAAAAAGAGAAGTCACAAAGCTTTACACGCTGTCCTTAGTGGACAGCAGCAGGCCCCTCTACACCTCCATCTCCTCTGTCTCTGCTCTGAAGGACACCAGGGCTCCAAAGGTAATGGCCATGGTGTAGCAGTGACACGCAAGAGCAAAGCACTGTAAACATTGTTTTTCAGTGCCTTGCTCACAGACACGTCTCTGTTCTTTTCTCAGGGTGCAGGCTTGTTTTGAGCCAGGCACAGTGGCATGCAGATGTGTGGTGTGGATGCAGGGAAGATGCCTGCCATGGCCGGAACCTAGCAGGCTGCCCTGAGTGATGCTGAGGGACCCCCAGTCTGAGGACTGAGTGTAATGTATGGTGCTCCACACTCTGCTGTATTTGACCTGCATGCTTCCAGAGTCAAAGCAAACAGGAAGGTGAAAGCTCCCCAGGTGCTTAGAGATGTGTATCATTTTCAGTCCTGCAGCTGGTCCTTTGTGGAGTTACTTTGTCCATCTTGAAACACTTCATGTAAGCAGCACTTAGGGATGCTATTCAAAGATTAACATAGCTCTATTTTCACATTAACATTAACATTCCTTGATAAACTATTGCAGGCTGCTGCCTGGGGGACAGGGCCCAAAAATGCCTCTAGCAGTGGCACTGACTGCCTCCTTTGCAGAGCTCCTCTATCTGTTGCCAGTGAAAGTAAGGTCCATTTAAAGCATGGGCTTGAAGGAGGGAGAGTGGGAAGTGGGATGCCCTGATGTACAAGCCCTATGGGGCCTGTAACTGCTCTGGTTGCATGGCCACAAACTGCTGGCCAAGGGAAGGTGTGAAACTAGCCCCTTAAAGCAATTTTCCCTCACAATGCCTTCTGAATGTGCACCTCTGTGCTGGCACACACATAGCCTCTGACAAAGGCCTGTTTTACCATACAGCTGTGCAGAAATGGCCAGGAGAGGCAGTGAAGAAAACAGGGTGTATTAGACCCCACTACTACCCTGGGTGGGTCTTGGCCAGCCAAAAGCAGTAAGGCACCCACAGCAGCACCCTGAGAAAATGCAGTGCCCTCAGCCTGCAGCATGGTGTCTCCTGATGGCGGAGGAGACCTCTGAGCTACCCACTGTCTATTTGAATAATGAGATCGTTTCCCTGCAGGGACCACACTGTTGAAACTCGCTGGGGTTGAACAGAGCAGAGAAGATACCCAGGAGAAAGCAAGGGTACTTTGAGCACTTCAGTCAAGTTAATGTCACCTTATTCATCATATTAATGGTACTTATGTTGACCGCATTTAGCATGTCATCGAGGATGTGTGGAAGTTCATTTCCAATCAGCATTAATTTGCATACATATTTTTACACAAAATGGAACCCAGCAGAATGACTCAAAACAATAGGTCTCCATAAATAAATCCCGGTTCACCTTCCTGTTCCTCTCCTCTCTCTCCAATAGGCATCCTTTTCAAAAAAACTGCACAAGAGTGTAGTTTCAAAGAGAGCTGCAAATCCTTCCCCCTTGTAGCTTCTACAGCAGGGAATATTTTGCACCTGAAAGCTCCTCACATGAAAAAAAATGTAGGCAATCAGGAAAAGCATGGGCAGCTCAGTACACTTTACTGGCAGCAGGATGGCTATACACAGGGCTGATTTTGCGTGAAAAGGGATGCCAGAATAAAGTGCCAGAACCATAATGCATCAACACTAGGAACAACACAGTGGTCCAGCTGATGGCCAGAGTAATTTCTGGGGTGCAATTTGAGAGCATGCTTCTATGCTCTTTCCCAGGGCTGGACATGGATTCTTGCTTATAAAGCTCGTTTAAAGCAATCTGGAAGACCTGAAGTGGTAGTCTTGTCTACCCCACTGCACTGAGGCAGGATCAAGCACACCTAACCCATTCTTGATGGCTGATTATTTAACCTCACCTTGTAAACATTTCTTACTCTGGGAAGAAGTGAAAGTCACCCAAGGGATCGACGTCAAGAGTTTCAGAGTGTCTAAAGAAAATAATAAGCTAAGAAAGTGGGTTAGACTGGCTTAGTTAAAGCCAGCTTTCTATTTATCCAATTAAAGTTAATTTCCCATAAGTATGGCACCTGCTCCAACCAACAAGTGTTAGAGAAACACATTGTGTGTGTAATATTCATATGCTTCCTGCTGATGTGTGTATCTGCTAATGAGTCTCTAGGTAGTATTTTATTCCTCTTTTTCCTTTTTTTTAAAGAGTGGAGATACTTTTCTTTTCAGAATAAGTATCAAGACCACCATTACATGCCTCGTGCAAAAGAGCGATGATGTATTAGACTTCTTAATATGAATAGAAACAGGTAAATAGTCATCTACCCCCTAACTTTGTAATTTAAACAGTGTAAGTCAGTAGGGAAAGGCTATAATTGGAGTCAGAGTAAGTGAGGTGAAAATTGCTAGGTGGCAGTACCATCTGCATCTTGTTTTAATTAGCCAAGTTTATTATCAGAATATAAAACTTTCTGCTATTCAAGTCCTTGGCTTATTTCAACCACCAGTTCAAAGCAATTGCCACATGTCTAGGTAAGCACAATTACTTATCAGCAAAGGAGAATTATCCTCCTCGCTGATCTGGCTAACAGTGGCCTACTCTCTGGAAGCAGGGACAAAAATATGACTAACCAAGATCATCACATCTGCTTAGTGTTTCATGACAAACTCTATTAAGGCTAACAGCACCACTGTTAATTCAATTAGATCAGTGTTTTCCTTTGCTAGCCATGATGCATTTGGAAGACCAGCGACTGTATGCAGAGCATGGCTGGCAGTCCACTGCAAGGAATAATAGCATCATAAATAATATATTAAGATGAAGACAAATCTAGCAGGCTGCAGTCAGAGCACATCAGCTATATAGCTGAACTCTGCAATATCACAAGGCGGGGAAGAAAAAAGTAGCTATGACAGGAAATTATAACAACTATAAATGACAGGGACTACAGGAGGGAACAAAACTTGTTAGGTCAGCTCTTTAAGCAAAGTGCAGGGGAAGCATAGGCCAGCCTGCTGGCAGCGGTGGAGGCACAGTGTGCCATCACATTTGTCCTCCTTAAGACGAAATAGCAGACAAGTTCTGGATCTAAAGGAAGATGATAAATAACAAAAGGCAACTGGCAAAGAGCTTGGTGGAAACCCAGCTCTTTCTCTGGCCTGAAAGCTCTGCCCTAGTATTCCCCCACCTGCAGCCCCAGACCAGGACAGCTACCCTGTCCAGGGCAGTCAGGCGGCCGGGACAGGCTGACCCCCGTGCAGCAGAACTGCCACCCCCAGCACCAGCTGAGAAACTATGCCATTTGGGGGAAGCACTAGCCTGTGGGAGTGAAGGGCACAGGTGCTTCAAGGGGGATGAGTCTTTTGTTCTGACCTGCAGGATTTGGGCTAGTAGGTGGCACACATCAGCACACGGGCACAGCCATGCAGTAGGTAACACCAGGGATTAAGAGCTTGCAGAAATCCTGTTCCAGCCTCTTCTGTGGTCAAAGGGAAAAAAAAAACCAGAAGTACCTTCTTTGCCTCGGCCAATATGCTAGTAAAAAGATGCTGGTAAGAGCTTCCCAAAACAATTTGTGCCTTCTTTCTTTTTAATATTGCCTTGTTGTGTAGAGAAAGGCACTCCATGTGGGAAAAGGAAAAAAAAAAAAGAGAAAACAAGATTTTATTTCTCTGGCTTTTAGAAAGTATGACATAATCTTATCAATTCTCAACAAACACAGTCTAAAGTATTCACTCTACTGGTAAAGGTATTTCCTCTGATGGTGCAGCAAACTACAGATTGAGCTTTCTTTAATGCTGCATGAATTGCCTGTGAAGCAACCATTTATGAGATATGGTGGTTCAAACAATTTTGCAAAGAGCAGGAGACAAAGAGTTCCTTTTACACTAAAATGGTTTCCTAGGAAACACTGCAAAATGTAACGTGATATCTCTTTGTGGAAGTTCAAGGACTTGTGTGTGCAAGTGTGTGTTTCTCCTGACCCTCTTTTTTTTTTTTTTGGTGTGGTGTATGGTATCACTGACCAATTTTACCTTTTGATAGTATCACAAGAACAGAGAAGGCCCGTACCACAGCAACCCACAATCTGAAGGACATTTTTCTCTTTGACAATCAAATGTCATCTCTAAACAGAAAAGAAAATTTTTTATCAAAACCAACTCTTTTCATCAGTAACACTATGGTTTCAGAATAAGGAAAAAACAATAAATGAAAATTCTCGGAGCCAAATTTTGTGTTTCAGACATTCCTCATGCCTGACCCAGTGTATTTTCTTATCTGATTGGAGCCTACCGTACCCAACATAAATTGGTTGAAGTAAAGCAAAACCCAACACCCTGAAATGCTAATTGGAGATCTGGACATGTGTGTTATAGGAAGATCAGACACATGTCCAGATTTTCCTTGTAATTAAAGTCTAATAATCTGCCCATCTGAGAGAAGCATTTTGCCCTTCCCTATGTGCAAACAATGTGTCCCCAGAAATGCAAAGTTTCTAACTGGGACAACTCAGCTGTTTATCCAAACAAGAAATAACTGTCTGAATATACCTGACTGTATGCCTGTTTCATTAGTTGTACTACTTTCATAGATGGTAGTAGTGTCATAGCACTAGGTGCATTTCTTATGTATGTTAAAAGACTGCAGAATATTTGATGAATAAAACTCTTTCCCACCAGCCCTGACTATTCTCAAGAACTCAACAGGCTGATGTCCCGAGGCAGACAATACGTGACCCTATGCAGTGCTGCTAACAGGTCCTTTCTCCTCTCAGCTGCAACCTTGGCACCCAGACCCATGCAGTTCTGTCCAGCATTATGTCTAGGTAAAAAAGCATGCTGGCCCAACTGCAGAAGTGATACAGTAGAGCATATCAGGCAACAGAGCCAGACCAACAGGGCTCAAGCCTCAGCATGGCTAGTGGTGATGTCATGCCTGATTTCTTGCAAGATACTTTACAAGAATTTGCTTTGCAATAGACCATCATGGGATAAAAGACTTGAACAGGGCTTGGAATAGGAACTGGATTTTACAAACCCCTTTGCGTGGTTTGGAGAAAGGGTAAGCCAGTATTTCAGAAATAATAGCATTTAAAGTAGAGCATCATTCACAGATGGCTGTCCCAGGCAGCCTCAGCCAGCAAACCTCCCTGAGTTAACTGGTCTTTGCCTTTGAGAAGCACATACCCAATGTACTGATCCCTAGTGCTGCCTTCCCATCCCAATTGCTAAATTTCACCACTCTGTTGCAGTGGATGGTCCTTCATGCCTCCAGCATAGCCTGGGACTGGAGCATGCATGGTGATGTGTCCAGACCTGTTCCTGGGAAAGGTCCCTGAAGCACTTCTGTGCCAAAACAAACTGATAAATAGGAAAAAAAATCATAGAACAAAGTCCTGAGATGTTGTCTCATCTTTATAAGTACAAGATAGCCCAAGCAGCAGGTAGATTAATGTCTGACATTCATTGTCGGTGCAGAAATGTGAACTTTGGGGAACTACTGAATTTGGCAGGGTGACCAGAAGTGCAGCATTTGGATCGAGATGTTCACCCTGGAAGAGCTGGACTGTGTTCCTACTGGCAGAACAGGTGCTGACCCAGGGAAACTCTTAACTTTAAGCATGACTTCATCCAGTGAGCTCCCACTTTTAAAACTGGGCCTGAATTACCACTTTTCTGGGCAAGGGCCCAGCGACCCTCCTGAAGAAAACATGCTAATCATGTTAAGTATGGTGCTGAGCTTCTTCCAAACCAAACCAGAGCAGATAGCCATGCATTCACCATAAGAACATCTGCCATTGAAGCCAGGAAACCTCAAGGAGTTATCTAACAGAGCTGAACGCGTGTTAAAAAGGTGCCATGCCATGAAGGTAAACTGCAGACTCGGGACTTGCTTCTGCTCTCCTTGCTCATGTCCCACTAACTCTGTGTAGATGTACCCTGCGTAGTACTTACCGGGTGTCCTCATGGGCACTTCAGAAACACCAAGGATAGAGGAATGGGGCTTGGCTGTTGCAGCCTGTAACACTGTTTTGTTCATCCTTTGCTGTACTGGCTCTGCTGTACTAATAGGACTAAAATGCATTTAAATGAGATTTCATGTTTAAGATCAGCCCACAGAGATGTGCTATGGTTATATAAACACTTTTGGGGTAGAAGCACATCCCACTTCCCTACTGTCCTAAACTGTTTATTCTGGGTGCCCAGTTACCAAAGATTTAAATAATTCATGTCTACATTCAAAGAGCTCTCCCTCAGTGTAACTTGCACGTTTAAGTAAATGCAGTACCTCTGCATCTAGAGATTATAAACCCTGTACAGACAAATACATTTACTGATGTAAGTCATACTAAATATTAGTCAATGCAGGGAAACCTGACTTCCAGGCAGGGGCTTTCTAATATGGAGATGAGTCATGAGTTAGTCAGCTTGGGATGCCAGGGCTTCAGGTCTGTCTTCCAGTGCAACCAGCTCACCACACCGTTTATTTTGACTGTCCTCAAGTCAATCTCACCCATAATCACAGACGATACAAGATCTTCTCTGATACTTGAACCCAGAATACAGAATGCATTAAGCTTACTGGCTGCAAACTAAATAGTCTCCAGAGTATTTGCTTTTAAATGAACATGCCATTTTGTATAACAAATACACTCAGTAGGGTTTTTGTCCATCTCAATTTTTCAATGACAGTAGGGAAAACAAGACTACCTGAAGATTGAACTACACAGCTGCTACAATGCTGGGAAGGACTTTACTCATAACTAGAGTTGGCCTAGAAGCGATAAAAACCAATATATCATCTTTGGATTCTATGACTATATCATGTAAGAGAAAGGATAAACACCCCTCCCTGATCTAGATATGTGGCCTTTCCCATTGCTTTAAAAATAGAAATGAAAAGCTGTCCCATTAGCACTGATCACCAGGGCAGTGCTGTAGCATGATGTCTTTCCTGACTTCTGTGCATTGCCAGTGCTGCAGTTGGGACCAGCTAGATTTGGCGTGTCTGTAGCACCTTCACCCTTTGAGATGGGAAAGGCCTGAGATTCACCGCTGCTCCTGTGTCTAGCACTGCAAAACATGGGTCCTGTGAGCACTCTGTAGAAGGAGATGGCTGTGGGTGGAAGGACCAACCACCAGCAAGGATGCCCTCCATCCTCCATGCTGGCTGCACAAAAGTGGCTCTTGCTCTCTTCCAGCCTGGAAGTCTATGGACATCCACGGGTGCTTTCAATCTGATTTGGAGAATGCAGGGAACCTTCATGTAGTTCAAAAGGGGGTTGAATCAGCCTGTTTATTTTTAAATATTTTTTTTCTCTTCTTTCCCCCTTACCTTGCCACCTGCTCAGGTACAAGTGCCTGGGTATAGGATACCCAAGTACAGGAAGTACTTTGATGCAGAATGGGCTGGATAGCTCATTTTTTGAGGAGGAAAAGTGATGACCAAAAGCAGTTTGTCCCAGGCTATGTGTAAACCAGCACCAGGGACAAGGGGCAGTCACAAGGTCCCAGGTTGCTCTCATCCATGTGCTTCTCTGAATTGCCCAGTTTAACTAGGAGCTTTGAGGAAAGGCACAGCTGCAGAGCCCACAAAGTCAGGTGGCAGAAACAGAGAAAAAAAAGGAAGGAGGTTTGAAAGGAAAAGAATTCTCTTTTGTCACGAATTTCCAAATAGGGCAAGCACACTGGAACTCCTGTTTCAAGCGAAAGAGGCCAGGAACAAAAAAATGTCCCTTCCTACAGGGTGGAAGAAGAATAAAAAAGGAAGCTGACAGTGTGAGAGCAAGGAAGGAAAGCAGCATGCTGTCCCAGGGGGCGATGGCCACAGGTCACTCAGGGAGTGAGGCTCTGCAGAGCACCTCGCTACCCTGCCTGGAGAGGGACATTTCCACCTGTGGGTGATGGGCTGGGCACCAGCTGAGCTGTGAGCTCGCACCAGCCCCCATGTGCCCCACGGCTTCTGCCCTGCCGTCGGCACTGCCCTGATGCTCACAGCACGGCCACCTGCCAAGGGACAGGCATGCAAAGGGAATGTCTCCTGCATCTACTGGCAGAAAATGTCCTGCAGCAATTTGACCACAAAACTTCAATGTTACTGTAAATGTGAGAACATGTATAATAATATAGAAATAAATATTTATGTAATTTACATTACATATATTTTATATATTAAAAAACAATACTCAGCTTGACATACACAACAAGTTAACTCCTTATATTCAGTTCTTGGCAGAGCAGCTTGGTTGCAGCAGTGGTAATTTCTCAAGTCTATTTTTCAAGGGCTGACAATCACCAGTCCTTTCTCCCTCCTCTTCTGGTCCCTTCAAAAGTGAGATTTCATAGCTGTAGAAAATCTGGTGGAAAGTAGCCCTTTGTACCTTTTTTAGCTCCACATGGCTTTATGGGGAAAGCAAAGGGCTGCTTGAGGGTGCAGCAGGGAGCTGCCCTAGCCCTGCAGCCTTTGGGTGGAAGGTGCAAGGAGGGGGCTGCCTCCCCAAGAAGCAGCATTGCTGCTACAGTGAGGCACAGCAAGGTGCCCAGGGGTCTCAGAGACACCATCTCTCCCTCAAATGAAGCATGAACATCATGGTCTTAGAAGGCAGCAAAGTCAGGGTGGCAAGGGGAGCAGCAGGAGGCTTTTCCACAAGGAGGGTATGAGTAGGTAGGGACAAAAAACCTGCTAGCTTCCCACAAAGAAAATAACCTTATGAGGCTAGAATTTAAGTCATTTAAGAGAGATGGTATGGTCTTACTCATGCAGCTAATTAAAGGTTACCTCACGTAAAGGGGAAAAAAAAAAGTGTAACATTTACAGCAATAAAAATAATGAGTGATTTGTTTCCAGATTGTGCCAAAGACAAAAAACCCACAGAGCCAGCAAAGTTTTTTCCCCTTCTCCTCCAGGGTATGAAGACTGCAGGCAGCCAGCTGCCTCCCGCCCAGGGGGCTGGTGCTGGCCAAGAGCAATTAAACACTAGATTATAATTGGGCTTCAGTGAGATACCTCTAATCAGTCATCAGCTGTACTGCTGCTGTCAAAGTAGCTTGGATGGTCTTCACCTAGCCTTTCTATCTGTTTATTTATGGAGAGTTTGTATGAGTTTATTTTCATTTTAAATGAAAGCTAGAGCCATAATGAAAGGGCTGCCTACCATGCACAGCTATTTCAGCTGCTGTCCCTTTCCCAGGGCTGTTCTGTGCTCTCAGCTAGAGAGGGCCAGGAAGGTTCTGCAGATGAAGTGCCAGCTGTCTGTCTGCATGACCAGAACAATGCACATGGCAATGCCTTTCTTCTCCTGCTCTCCTTTGCTGCCACGTGTGGTGGGGAGCCTTGTGCTTTGGCACCAGGGCAGGGGAGGAGGCTGCCTGCCATCACCAACCAGCAGGTCTGCCAACGAGGCCTGGAAGATCTTCAGTCCTGGCAACTTGGAGCTGGACCACATCCTTTTCCTTCTTCCTCTTGTCTCAGGATGGTTTTGGTCCTTGCTCTGACCCTGGCTGTGCTAGATAGGAAGCACTGTAGAGCTGGAACACTCCCACACAGGCTGGGCAAGTTCAGCATGGGCTGGCAGAGATAAGCCCAGTTCCCCAGACCATATCATGAAGTCATCATTTTTTAATGTATATTTGTGCATGTTAGAGAGTCTGGATATATTCACAGGCTCACAGAACAGCTGAGGCTGGCAGACACCTCCAGTGGCCATCCCATCCAACCCCTCAGCTAAAGCTGTGTCAGCTAAAGCAGGCTGCAGAGGACCATGTCCACTTGAGTTTTGAGTATCTCCATGGATGGAGACACCACAGCATCTCTTGGCAACCTGCTCCAGCATTAGATCACTTCCACAGGTTTTTCTTATGTTGAAACAGAATTTCCTGTATTTCAGTTTGTACCCATTACTGCTTGTCCTGTCACTGCATATCACTGAGAAGAGCCTGGCTCCCTCCCATCAGATATTTGTATATTTATATGTATTTTTTTAATATGCTATGCTTAATAGAAAATAAAAGAGGTTTTCTGTAACTGAAGCAAGATCTGAGCCAAGTAACACATAAAAGAAGAGAGGCAAGCTGCCAGGGAAGCAAAAGTGGAATGCAAAGCTATGTGGTAGAATGTGTAGTTAGCTTCTCTGTCTGCATATGAGAGCACCAAGAAGATTTGTTGTCAGATAATAACAAACTTCCCTGGATCATATATTTACATACCTCCTAAAGTGTGTGTTTCAGTCAGAGTGAAAAAGATTTTCACTGGTCTAACCCCCCACTACATTTCAAAACCTTCTGCTATTGCAAAGCACATCTGAAACTGCAAAATGAGAAGGCGTTAGAGGCTTAGGGATGGGGCAGGGAGAAGTCCATGACTGCACAAACCACTACTCTTGACACTTTAGAAGCAACATCAGTTTGAAACGCTCAGCTGGCTGAGGCCAATGAATTCCTGCTGGACAAAGCGTGGTGATAGTTTAAACAGCAGCAAACAGCTTCTTGCCATGGAAATTACCAGACAGCATTAAGTGCAAGTACATATTCACCCACATCCTACCATCTCCATTAATGCAGGTAACGTTACTGCAATTAAAAACCATGCATTTTCCAAGAAACCACAGTTAACCCATCTGTTTAGAATAGCTTATCAGAATAACATCCCAGATGCCACTATGTGGTAAGCACTGGTGAATAACAATAGTTTTAATGGTAAGTACTGCATGTAACATTCTCACTTGAAGACCTTTGTGCATTAAGGAATTTTCCTTTTGAATAGTTTCATTTAATTTCTGCATTTTCATTGAATTCGATGTGCAGTAGGAATATGCACAAGCCAGAGACCCATGTTTCTGTTATCCTCTGCTTAGGATAAAGGATTATATTAAAACAGACTCAAAAGCTCATTGAAGACCATTTGGGTTATTTTAGACCTTTTCTGAATCCACCTTCATAACTACATCTACAACACTGCACTTGATGAACTTCTGCTGTACTTGCCATCAGTTAAAGGACATTTCTATAGGATACAGCAACACCAAGTGAATGAGACCAGTTGCTCTCGGTAGCGCGCACCTCTGGGCAGTACCATGCACTGATCCTCAGCCTTCCTCTCATTGTGCTCCTTTATGAGTTACTGAAGCCTAAAGTCCTGTCTGTAAGTTGAAAAACATGTTGGAAATCTTATCTTCAAAACCTCAAACACTTGCCCATATATACATTAGATGATGGAGGGAAATAATAAGCTCTTTAAAACAAAGCAAACCTCCAGGAGGGGCTGAGAATACAGTGGCTCTGATTTTCACAGCCGTCCATCACCTGTTTTCCATTTGGGGGAAAAAGACTTTACAGACAATATCTTATTTATTGGTAACATTTAAAAGAAAGCATTTGCAGATGAGCCTAATCACAGAGGCAGAGGCTTCACATTGCTGCTTTACACAGAGGTAAAACCCTTTCTGCTGGCAGGCTACCAAGCAGGAGGCCAAATATCCACCACGTGTAGGAGGCCTTGCAAGCAGTACAGATAATAAAAGCCAGTCAAGCAGGTATTTTTGGTAAAGTATGAAATAATTCTGCCTGAAGCTATGAATTTCCTCAAAAAGTTTACAAGGAAGAGACGGAAACAAAGATTCCTGCTTTTATGTCCCACTTTCTTACAAAGTCCCTTTTTTGGTTATAGATAAAACAATTCATCTTGCTAGGAATGCATTTTCTTTCTGTTTATGGACATGCAAAATGGCTTTATTATAATAAGACATTATAATGTTTGTATCATATATTGACATCTCCAAAGTCTTTTAAGAACTGTGGATGAAAGGTGCTATATGTGTGAAGTACATCATAAATTATTAAATGTTTCTTTAAAATATGCTTGCTTGGTCTTTGTTTTGTCTACTGATACTAGACTTCAGAGTGTGATACAGAAAAGGCCTTTATGAAAGTTTCCCCTCCTCATCACTGTGCTTGTGCTGTGCAGGATGAGGCAGAATTAGAATAAATCAGAATATAGTCCGTTTTCAGCAAGGCGCATCAGAGGTGCTTCCTGGGAGACCTGAAGCCACCCTGTACCTGAGAAACCTTACAGGCCTCTCAGTTATCTCAAATTAAATAAATAAATAAAGAAGAAAGAAATTTATAAATTGATTGTTTGCTGTTACCCCACTTGAGTTTGTGCCTTTCAGAGCACCCCTGCATGAAATTGACCCTGAGGAGAGCCAGGGTAAAAGTAAGCGGCAGGCACATACAGCCCTGCAGTGCCACTGTGAACAGCTGGGCCTGGGTAAAGCAAATTATGCAGCTGCTGCTGGGCATTTAAAATGTATATGAACAAGCTGTCAGACCAAGATCTAAAACTTATTCAGTTATTCAAACTAATTCAATTCCATCACCCAGCTCTGACACTCCCAGCATTTGCTGCAGACCATTTTAATGGGAAGTGATATGTAAGTGCAAACACCTGGGAGGTGAGGGGTGGAGGGGGTGTTCTGATACAACAGTCATCACCATGGTTGTTAACAGCATTGGCATTTATGTGATCCTAATTACACTGTAAGCATAAAACAGGCAAGGAAGGTTCACACTCCTCTTCCTGCACTGCTCTCACACCATCTGCAGGCTCCCGCCACCCTCTGCATCCCCCTCATGCCCCATATGTCCTGCACAGCCTCCACTGGCCATTACACCCAGCTGTGCTGCCTTGCTAACCCTGTCCACAGACACAGGCAACGCATTTCCTGACTTGAGTGTCCCTAGTAGATCTTAGATCAGTGTTGTTCAAGCCTTCAGCATCTCTTAGGTCAGACCAAGGCATCAAAGAGCAGACTGAAAGAAAATGATTGTTGTGAGAAAATGTTATGAGCAGTGAACTTTTCCTTCTGTTAGTAAGCCTTTGTTTAACCATGGCACAGACCATTCTGACTGATAGCAGACCTGATACAGCATATTTACATTCACATGTCTTCATGAGAGATATAGGAGCATGGAAGAAGGTGTTGCCTTGAGACCCATTTTTTATTTATGCTAAGGTTCCCATCTGTAGATGTTGTCTTCTAGGATTTTCAAACACTAGTAAAGTCTAGACATGGAAGTTTTGGTTCCAGAACAATATTGCATTAATTGTTCACGAAGAAAAATTACAAACTGCCTTTCTGGTAGATCCTAAGGTATGGTTACTAATGGGGCTAAATCCAGCAGGGTTCTCAGAGGACTGAGTCTTGGGCCAAAATTATTTAATTTGTTTTTAATTAAAATTCCAAAAGATCATATAAAATCTTGGTCTGCAGCTGTTGTAGTTGTTGTCCAGCACTGAGCAGTGAGCAGGATGCGTTATGGCTGCTCACTGAGCTCAGCTGAATGCCACATTTCAATGATCTTTGGGGTATGTGAGAACCTACCACACAATGGGACAATTCATGTGGAGCCCACCTTGAAGGGAGGTAGTGGGAGCTGTGTCTCTGGAGGAAAATACAGCGGTCGTCATCATCAGCACATGCAGGAGAGGGAGCTGCGTGGTTTTTGGCCTTGCAAAAGGACACAGTCCAGCTGCCAGGGATGTCACAGCAGAGTCCAACCACCTCTGCCCAACACCAACACCCAAAGCCTGGGCTGCATGCTGTTTGGCTGCTGGGATATGGACTCTGGGGTTTGAGATGGTTCACCCTGGCTAAAACTTCTGCCAGCAGGATGCACAGAGGCACCATGAGACAACTTAACAGCCTGTGATTTACCATGGACCAGGCTGAGATTATTTAATGTTCATTATTTAAACTTTGCAGTGCTCTGCTGAGATACTATTGCTTATATCAAAGCTGCACCCTCCAAGGTCAGAAATCCGAGGAGGTGGAAGGCAAAACAAGGATGAAGGAACATAGTTCAGTTGTTAAATCCCATTCAATGGCCAAGCTAAGAGCAGAACCCACTTTCCCTGGCCCCAGCCTTGCCAAAGGCTGAGCCTTTGACCTTGCTCTTGCAGCAGCAACACTGGAACAGAAAACTAGCTTTTAATTAAGTTTATACCATCAAGTGGGTTTCTTAAATACAATGGTAGTTTTCAGCAAGTTAGAAAGCAATTCTTTATTTGCTAGTCAAGGATACTTTTGCCATTAAGAGGGTGGTTGTTACTTTATTTTTTTTATATATATATGCTTTAAATTTGCAGCTTCTTCATCCACACAGGTATAGAATGCCAGCTTATTTAAAATAAGGCAGAGACCCAGCCTTCTGCCTTAAACAGGCTCCTCCAAACACAGAAAGCTGCAGCTCCAGTCCCTGGCTGCAGCAGCAGTGCCAGCTAAAGGAGCCAGGAGGGCACCAAGGTGTTTCAGACCCAAAGGGGTCATGCTATTCATATTCTCCCTTCCCAAAACGTGCAGCTGAAAAAGAAAATAAAATTTAAAAAAAAGAGCGGTGGGGGTGGTGGTGGAAATTGGCATCCTTTAGAAGATATTTTTGACAGCACTGATATACTGTTAATTCTGGACTTTGTTTAATCACCTGAACATAAGGCAGTAAATTGCACAGCAATACAAATACCAGACTCTTCTGCTTTCGCCATGCAGGCTTTCCTCCACAGAAAACAATGCTAAGGGGCTCCCAGAAAGGGACAGCTGCAACCTTCTGACACGCCGAACATTTTGTGAGGTGGACAAGCAATGCTATTAATGTCAGAGCAGTAGACGAAAGTGCTCTTGACTTTATTTTGTACTGTGCATGAGTACAAACAGTGATCATGGTCAAAAGATTAAATACTGCAAATCCCTCAAAAGGAATTTTCATGATGAAAAATTACTTTTTTTTGGCATTTGTTGTGCATCTGAAATGAACTAGGTATCAGAACAAAACAAATATTCCTGTTTGTTTTCAAATCAACAGTACTTTCACTTACCATTAACATCTTGCAGTTGTGAGGGGGAAAAAAGCAATATGCATGACTGTGGGGCTTGTCTATTTCACCTCTCAGAGGTAAAACCTATACATATCTAAAATACTCTCAGATTCCTTTTCCAGACACACTGAAAAGAGTACAATTCGCTTCAAACATCAGTGTAATTATATACTCACATTAAAGTGCTTTATTTGCTTAGGTCTTTTTGAATGATTGTGTTGTATGTAATAGGAAGAATAAGCATAATTATTCATTATCTTATTATTATTATTCAACATGTAAATTGCAGTAGGGCATGAAGGACCTTATAATGGAAACATCAGCCCTTCAGAAATGCAAAGGGTACAATCAGCATGTGATTCCCAGTGCAAGGACACCAGAGACCCCAGAGATGGCCAGAGAGAGGAGGGACTACCCCAGGAGAGGAGAACAGAGGTCCAGCAGCCTTCCAGCCAGTTTCTTTCTTCTTTCCACACCTTTACACATTGGGAGTAAACACCTATGGCCTGGGATATTCATATCCCAGGAACAGATAAGAGGGTATGGGTTTTCTATGGCTTTTCTCCCCCAGACAGCCTGCCTAGATGGCATTGAACTTAGACAGTATCTGACACAGTGCTGCACACTGGTGCAAGCTAAGCTAAGCAGTTTGGAAATAATCTCTCTTTCTCAGTATATATATTGGTGAGGAGATAAATCCAAGGTTTGGATTTAAGACCACTTTGAGGAAGGGAGGGAAAATGCAGGTTGTGATCACATCTGGTTTTGTCTGCTTTCTCAGTAAATGAGGGGTATGAGCAGGAATAGCTGGTAACAGACGCGTTTCACTTAAAATAGCAGTAGGTCACACTCACACGATGCTTTCTGAAGAGGGCAGGGTCTGGTGCTAGCTGTAAATGGGGACAGCAGCATGTGGGAAGCAACTCGATTGACAGGCAAGGACCCAAGAGGTCACATAATAGGGTTCAAAGTCTGTTTAACCATGCAAAGCTGAGCTGGGAAAGTGCCTAATAAAGCATCAGCTAAGTGAGGTACAGCTTTCTGCATCAAATCACACTGTCTCGGCTAAATCAGTGGAAAAGCAAAGCCCTCCGCACAGTGGCCGTGCTGTTAATGGGTCTTGTCCCTGCACGGCCCCCCACCATCAGATGCACGGGCAGGCACACGCAGGCTCACAGCCCCCCACAGCCCTGCTTCACATTCCTCCTCCCCACTTCCCAAGAGGCACTGAATAGTGAGAGCAGGCATAGGCAGCTGTGGCCAGGATCCTAATAAGGAAACCTGGGGATTTATGTGGTTCTTGTAACCAGATCTGTTTCCTGTAGGGCTTGAATGCATTTTGCTGGGTGCGTTTTGCCACCTGCCTGGACAGGTTTGGGTCCTGCTCTCTCCTTGCAGGCTGCACCAGAGGGAAACACTTTGTATGACTGCTTGCTCTGAGGACTGGAGGGACGAGAGAAGTCAGGGGCTGAAAAGCCCAGGGGACACCCCTGCCAAGCAACTAGGGTCATGAGAAGGCTCATCATCTGCCTTTTGGGGTGTCCCAGTGAAAGGAAATAAACAAAGCAGAAGATGGGCAGAAGGAGGTTGTCTAAACACACGTGATAGTGGCACTCAAAACCCCATGACATTGGCTGTGGCTTGTACAAAGTGTTGCGGGACAGTCCTCCCCTGTCCTTGGGGATCTACGAATGGTGGAGATGAGGCTCAGGTGAGGGGAAACTCCTGTGCCTGGGTCCCACCTGACAATCTCACCAGCCCTCCTGGCTGGGAAGCTACATTCTTCATCCACTGGGCGGGATTATGTAAAAGATAAAATATCTGAGGGCCTCAAACTTGGGAGGACAGAAAGCATTTGTCTAAGTTTATTTCAAGGAAAATAATACATTTCCAGACAGTTACATGTGAATGCAGACAGCTTTTAACCTATAAAAGCACACAAACAAACCACGCAATGAGGGCAGTTCAAAGACATCTCATTTACTTAGAAGCAGAAACTGCACTCATTCAAAAACATGACAGGGAAAGCCCAGGGGATGCAGAGCTTTAGATAGCGACACTTTAAACAGTGTTTAACCTGGTCCTGAAATACTTGAGCCAATGTTTAGATAAAAGTTGAAGAAAAGGAAGAAAAAAAATACTAATTATTTAGAAAACTTCCATTAAACAGTTCTGCTTTTATTCCTATTTTGTTACACTTCATAACTATCTTGAAGTAGCTCTCTGTTAAATCAACAGAGTCTTTCCTGTTAGACCAAAATTATGGGTCAGAGAGATAGGAATTATTCACCCCTTTGTTTTACAAAAGTAACTATTTGTCAAATGCTGTAATGTTTAGCAGTCTTCATTTTATTTCATCATATTATTTTATTTTCACAGCTGAGCTTAGTCCAGGTAACCTACATTTTTAAAAAATAAAATGGTCATTATTTCAATTGTAGAAATTAATTCTGTGGTGTTCCACAGTTCCAATATGTGCTTCAGGACTTGTGTGCATTATTTACGTGCATGTACGCAAACTCCCAACACTGGCTCAAGTGTTCCTTCATCTTTGCAACTTGAGCTGCTGTATTCACATTGCCATCTAACCTGTTAGAGGCCAGAGAAAAGAGACCAGAGTGAGTGACAGTCTTCTGGGGACCACTCCCAACAATGAGACTGCACCTTGGGGAAAGAAGAGACCCAGCAGAGGAGGTTTTCTGCCATAAATTGCATCTTTTATTCAGGGAATCTCTTTTATATCTTGCTCTGCTCTGAAGTTCTTAAGATGCTTCTGGACTTCAGCAACCCCAGAACACAGAGTGCTGTGGGATGACTGCTTGCAGCCTGGCTACAGCCCAGGTGGTTTTGATCCACTGTAGCCTAAAGAAGAAACTCTAGTAACTGGTAAAACAATTCTGGAGCACAAGTTCCATTATGAAGATTAAAGAATACATTTACATGCCCCATTGACTCCCCATCTCTTTTCAAATCTCATTTGAAAACATACATTTTCTCCTTCACCTGTACTGCTTAATTTCTCACTCACTCAGATACTATTTATTGTTCTGCTTTACAACTGCATTATTTAACTGTGCAGAAATCTGTAATTGTACTTTGCGCAGAAGATTATACATAAAATAAACCAGTATTATATATATTACCCTAGGGAACTATATTAAAGATAAGCAAAGATAAAATACAGCTCCAAATATATTTAGTTAAACACAGCCAACTCACTTGTGGTGTTCTTAGTCCTTCTGAGGAGCAACGTCCTGCACTCCTAGTGTACACATGGACTTGGTGAGAAGCTCAGTGGGGCACAAAAAGAGGGGCCCAGGATTGAGGGATAACTCCAGTCACAATTTCTCTGCAGGTAAAAGGATTGTCTTCTTGTTTTGCATCAGAAGTACACCTTTGGGACCAAATTCTCCACCTTTCTTACACTGAACTGGATACAGACAAGCATACAGCATGCTTTATAGTTGAAGAGCAGCTGAATTAGGCCTTCAGCAAACACAGCAGACAAAGTATTAATGCGAAAAAGAGTAATTTTTAACTGAAGAAAAAGGTGAAGTTGCTAACTATCCTGACACTCTGCTTTCCTTAGGGCTATATCCATGAACATTTGGCTCCCATAGCAATGTGGGAGCTATGTATATGAAATTTCTATAAGCATTCATTATATACCAGGTGCCATATATTTACACTTCGGCCTACAGAAAGTAAGTCCTAGCTAACCCTCTGATACCCA